>BQNB010096325.1:0-25652 GCA_026074375.1 Tanacetum coccineum
TAGCAGATATAATCTTTTTGTTGGTGGATGGTCATGTTATGATTTGAGGTCAAGCGGAGATGATCGTCAGGTTGTGGTCGTCGGTTTTCAGATCGTCACCGATACTGGAGGAGGGGGATAACACCGGTGGGGGTTGGAGAAGGATGGAGACAAAGGTTCTTTAAAAAGATGTCTCTGTTTTTGTTTTTTTTTCTTTTGAATTTTTGAAAATTTATTGAAAGATTAATGATAGGTTGGAAATCTTGAGACTTTTGTTTTTTTTAGAACGACAACTATTATAAAACCAATTAGCAAGAAGCTAGAAAAAGAATTACAAAGAGATCAAATAGGGGTGTTGCAACCAACTATCCCAACTAAAAGTACAATTACATCTAGAAAGGCACCAAGTGAAAGAGCGCGAAACAATATCGTCAAAAATAACATCTTTACGAGGGGTTTTCGACGAGAAGAGCAACTGATTACGAAACATCCATACGCTCCACCAAGTTATATAAAGAACTCCTTCCAGCAAATCTTTAACTTTAGAGCTTAATCTGAGAGAATTGAACCAATTAAGCCAATCAGCCAAGGGGAGTCCATGATAGATTCCACCAGCGACATACGAGCCTGACGATATCCGTAGCCAATCTACAACTGAAGAACAAGTGCGAGGAATCTTCCTGAGCAGAGGAGCAAATCGGACATAAAAGATCAGAAACTAGGACACCACGATGTTGTAAATTGGATCGAGTAGGCAACCGATCCAGGAAAACCTTCCAAGCAAAAACATTTATTTTTATTGGAACATATTTAACCCATCGAGTAGCAGTAGGGGCTTTCGGCAAGAAACATTCATCAAGAAGAATGCGAACATCTTTAACCCGAAAAACACCTTCCCCATTTAAATCCCACACCCATCTATCCTCCATATTAGACAACAATGTCCCTTCAATATACGTTTGAAGAAGAGCTAATTGAGAAGATTCAACCCCTCCTCTAACAAAACAACGAAGAGAAGAGGTAACCGAGAATTGCAGTTTATCAGCCACCGTTACGATTAATTGGTGGAATGGAGTTTCACATAGACAAATTATGGTTCCAAACTACTCTGAGAAAACTACTAAATCAAAAAGGTAAAGATAAAAACACAACCTAAAAAAGTTAAGGATGAAGTCTAAATATACGCAATATACTTTTTCAAAAAGAACGAAATACGTAACATACTAAATATATTACTAGAATCGCTAAATAACTTTCAAATTTTGAACGATATACGTAATATGACTTGGTATTGACCGAAATTTGACCGGTTACCATTTTCAAAAGTTACAGAATTGGTCCCTGTGATTTGTGTTGGACTTTCACTGTTAGTTCTTTAACTTTTTTAACTTAATATTTTTTTTTTTAAATTTTCACTTAGTTTTAATTTTTTTTTTCGTTCTTAATTTTCAAATGTTGACATTTGCTTATTTTTTTAACGCAACTTAATTTTTTTATTAAACTTTTTTTTTAGGAAAATTTTTAAATGTTGCGTTAAACTTTTTTACAACTAACACCCTCATGTGTAATAAAAAAGTGTAATAAAAAAAATGTAATAAGTGTAATAAAAGTTTTAAGTTTCCAATTAAATAGACGAGCCTTAAGTTTACCAATCGTACCGTCCCATGCCTGAAGAGTTGAGCTAATAACCCGTGGGGTGGTGGGGGAAGAGAGGGGAACGGGGGGGGGGCTGTGGGGGTGCTGGTGGGCTGAGTAGGTTGAGGGCTGACCGGGGGTAAATAGAGGGTTTTTAATTTACGTTTGATACTATAGACTATAGAAACAGGTGTTTTGGAGGGAGTGAGTTGAATATTGTAGTTGGTGGATAGCGTCCAGAATGTCCGTGTGTATCCTCCGATACTGATTGCTGTAGAGTTATTTATTGGTGTGAGCGACGTTGGGCGGGCGGGGCGGGGGGGGGGGAGGGGGTGGACGCGACGAACAGGGTGGGGGGGAGGGCGGCGCCTGCGACTGCGGGCCTCATGGCAGGTATATATTCGGAGTGAGGATGAGTACGCGCTATAATTGCGGGAAGGGGGGGGTGGTGGGGGTTTGTGGGGGTGGTGGGTGGGCGCGAGAGGTCTCGCGCGCGAGATGACACAGTGCGGACACGATCGTACAGACACAGACTATACACCACACTTCTGAGACACAGTGTTTTCCCGTACTTACTTTGTCTCAGTACAACGGTAGACTTTTCCATCTTAAGATTGTTCGAGAGGCCGGACAACAAAGAATCACATCACGAATAAGAATGTGAGTAATACCAGATAGATTAGCAATAGACCACACACCATAAGACCGCATCATCCCATAAAAAAGATGGGAAATATAAGAGAAGATTTAATTGATTAGGCGTTGGGGCAGAACCAATTTTGAATGCCTTAAAAATCCCCTGCCTCGATTGCCCCTGATAAACGAAAGATGAAGATGACCTCAAATTAAGATAAAAAGGTATGGGGCCAAAGGATCTCCTTGCTTCAACCCACAATAAAATTGGAATTCGGACGTTGTACTACCATTAAGGAGGACCGAAGCCATACCAGAGTGTAAACAACCCCGAATCCACGAGCACCATTTAGAACCGAAACCAAAGCTCAAAGCACAATCTTCTAAAAGAATCCCACCTGATCGAATCATAAGCCTAAGTAAAATCCACTTAAACACCATGCTTGTTGTTTCTTATACTTGCACCAAAATAATTTTGTTGTATGATAAACGGCCCATCAAGATTTGCCTATTAGAAGAAACCGCCGTTTGAACATCCGATATAAGACCAAATCATATCGACGAAAGTCGATTGAGCTGAATATTTTGTGACAACCTTGTAAAGTACACCCGATCAAGCAATTGGATGATAATCATTTATGAAACTTAGTATCATGGGTTTTTCGGAAAGAGAGCAATGAAAGAGGAGTTAACATCCTCTAGATAATGAACTAAGATCGAATCCATTCCACAGCAACTCAAAAGATCAGATCCTAAAGTGTCCAGAACTTTCGAAAAACTCAAAAGTTGAACCCAGTCTGGTCTAGAGATGTAATTCTCTCACAGCCCCACACATCATTACACACTTTAATCTCTGAGATCGGACTCTCCAACCATGTACAACTGATCAGGAGACAATCGATTAGGGAAGGTATAGTTAAGTTTACATCTGTTGGCAGCCGAGGCTCGAAACCGATTAGCAAAATGCAAATTCTTCTTTGACACGACAGGATCATCCACCCATTCACCACAACCATAACACCTTTTTAATAGCCAAATTTGCCGATTACGATTAATGATTCCTGAAAAAAAATTAAGTTTCATCGCCTCAATAGCCCCCCCAGAATCTTAAGCCTTTTGCATATAGTTTAGGACAAGAAAAAAAAAGGAAAGCGTTCGGAAGACTTAATATCATGTAATTTTTTTAATAAATCTAAACTGCTCAGAAAATATCATCATTTACGCCCCCTTAGCCTTACACAAAATTAAAAATAATAAATAAATTAACAAAAAAAGAAAGTCACTTACTTGGTGATGCCTGTAGGATCCCGAATTCACCCAAACATGTATAGATCTAGAGAGATCTAAAGAGAGAAAGTTAGAGAGAGAATGGTTGAGAGAGAAATAAGAAAAACATACTAAAGAGTGTGTGTAAAATGAATAAGATGCTTATCTCTTCTAAAGTTGGAAGAGGTATTTATAGTTCTTACAAGACACCGGGTATTAGTACCCGGTTCGATACCGAAAGTCATACATTTAACTAATAAACTACGAGCTATAATGAACAGTAAAATACACGGGGTGACCGAGTCTTTTTCTAATATCTAACAATCTCCCCCTAAGGGAGGTCACCCCTGAAAATACTAAACTTAAGCTCTTCAATCTTTAGATTGATCTTGCGTATAGCTCGTAAACGTTTGATTTCATTGATCTATATCTTGTGAATCTGAAGCAGTGAACTTTAGACTTTTAGGCTTTAGCTTGACTTGTATGTGATTTTTGAGCTTGTTTGAGATCATCATCCAATCATAATCTCTAATCATCATCTTGTGATCTTTTGCCTTCCGGTGAACTTGTGTCATTCGGAATGATATGCTCAAGCTTTTCTTGATCTTGAAAGCTTGAATATTCAGAGTTGCGAAAGCTTTAAAACATACACTTGAGCTTTCATGATATCTTTGAATGTGTCATTTGAGTATGAGCACGCGGTTATGAACTTGATTATACTGGAACAGGGTATCTCTATCTCCATCTTTAAATGTTCTTGTAATAAAACAGTTAGCAATAAAGAGAAAATTGATTTGTAAAATCAATCGATGCGATACTTTGCAAAAGAGTTTTGTAACACATCAAAAGATTTATTTGTTTTCCAAAGTCCAATAACCGTCAATTTGTATACTGGAACAAGTTTGATTCATGTAGAATCGCACCGTTGTTGCTTTCCAGTTGTTACAAGTTTGATCCATTAAGGATCTCACAAGTCACCTACAATGAGCTTGTTTGATGTTGGCTCAAGCAGGATTTCCATCTTCATTGTGAATACTTTCGTATCACTCGGATGTTCTGACAAAATCACAAGGATAATGCGTAGGACTCTTATGATAAAACTTGTAATAACATTGTGTGAATAACCAGTAAATTGGAATAGTGTCCTAACGAGATTAATTGATGATCTCTTGGCTCTAGACTCAAAAGTGCATTTTGATTTTAGTGATCGGAGGCTGGAGCTGTCTGCCACCTTTTCGATACCGACTTACTCGGAGTGAGAGAGTCAGTAGATTACGTGTTTAGTCTCTTTAAGAAATGAAACAAAAATCTTTTAAGAGATTCTGAGTGGCTTGGGAGGGTTGTGCATTGCATCACTGGGTCCATGATGTCACTTCAATGTCAGCAATCATTTTAGTGATTTTGACAGCATATGTATTGACCCGGTTTCTGCCTAAGTGTATGGAGGGCTTCTTTCTTTACACCCTTTATCCGTACAATTCTTTTTCATTCTTCAACCTCTTCAGTGCTTACCGAGACTTCATTACTAGAACCTTGTTGGGTTTATTCTAGTACTAGCTCCATCTCAATCGGCACTATTCCCTTATTCTCACATTTACTCCTTTTTATCATACCTAAGGACTTCTACACTAACTAGTGGATAGTCCCTGGGTAGATCCCTCCGGTTCTGGCAGGATCATGGGAACGAGTACCTAACCTTACCATCCTTATAACTTCGATAACAGTAAATACATGGTCAGTCTTTTGGTACAGTTCACCTTGCCATAAAATCACTGTTGAAAAACTCAATCAGGTACTTATGATAAAACTATCAAAGTGTTTAGTACCCGATTGTTTTTGCTTTTCAGAAAAGCTCCCCCTCAACATGTGCATCGGTATTCGAAACTGTTTAGCACATGTTGGTGGAGTATACACTTGAGTAATATGATCACATTACATATTTTAATCACATTTTCTCCCCTTATCAAAAATTTCAAATCATTTGACATTTTGGATATCAATTGATTTAAATATGTTATAAAAAAATTGGGAGAAAAGTGTGCCAATTATTCACAAGCCGTGTTTGGAACATATTAATGCTCCCCCTCAATCGTTGAGGGATATATAAGATAGTGTTGAGTACAGTAATTTGAAAGATTTAAATTTTTCTAAGAAATTCTTGAAAATTTGTACTCAAGCACTATTTATATTAGCCTATATTTAAGTCTACACTAAACATTTATATATTCACAAGATTATGTATGAGACAGGACCTGGAAATGTTCAAACCAAAAATGACACAGTCATTTTGTCCATGTTAGCAGTCTGTAGTTCGTCTTGATACTCTCCTTTTGGAAGTTGTCTTAGCTTCCCCTTGAACCAACAATCCTTTCTTGAGTAGATTCAAAGCCTTCTTACAATTCGCATTAAGAAGACTTAAAGTCTAACGCCCAAATCTTCGAAGTACACAATTAATTCAAAACTGTAACACCAAAGACAATTAAGTCCCGGATGTCTAAATTTCTCCTAACATGATAGTGATGATATAAATTGAAACACCAAAGTCAACTAAGTCTCGGATGTCTCAATTATTCCCTCTTAGTAGTCGAAATGATAACACCTAAGTCAACTAAGTCCCAAATGTACACATTTCTTCCGGCCGGATACGCTCTAACTAAAGGAATCATCATACTTATCATACCTATATGTACCTCTTTGAGAAAATATTTCTACTCCCTTTAAAATAAGCTTGGTGATTAACTGTTAAAGGAAGCATTAATTGAATCAGTAACTGATCTTCTCACGCTAGGATAAATCTTCTAACAACAACAAGATATCTCTTCCCTTATGTGGATGAAATAGTGCACCCAAAAGTAACAAGTTAAAACATTGCTCTTCTCTGCGGTTATGACATTTGTCTTCCCAGAATGGTCTAAGGCTATGGACCCTATCACGTGTACTTATTGTACCTTCTAGTGTAACTACTCCTTCCCCCTTACTGGTTTTGATACCTCGGAATCAGCAAAACCTTGTACACACACATACTTGAGATCGTGTTTAAAGAATTAATAAGCTTAAATCTATTCCGTGAGAATCAACTTCAAGGGTTTTAAGACTATGAAAGTATTTCCAAACATTCCTAAGTCTTTTTACAAACTTAAAATCTGTTGGCAATATTAGTCGTATGTAGTTTAAAGTCTGAATTCTCTAAGTCTTCAATTGCAAATAAGTCCCTAAAGTTTGAAGCAAATGACATCTAAAGCACTTGAAGTTAATATAAATTAACTCCCCTTAAATTGTTATCTGTCATTATTAAAAACTTCATGTGTTTAATCCGTGGCTTATTTAAAAGACCGTTTTAAAAGATTATTGTATGGCACATTCTCCCCCTTAAATAATGACCCATTTTCTATTTAAAGAGCTGTAGTCATTTTTTGAGTGGTCGAATTATCTTTGAAAATCTTTTTGTGATAACTGAAAACACTGATTCATTGAAGACAACTTTTTACCAATAAAAATAAGATTTTTCTTATTTGGACAAATAAATGCATTGAAACGTACACTTATTCTCATGATGCATGGATATGAAGTAATCCATGCCCGAGAAAAATTAATTATCCGTTGTCAGGAACAGCTGTCATTTTGACGACATGCGTTCCTCATATTGAAAAGCGGGTTGCAGTCTGAAATAACTACAAGCCATTATCATGAGCTCAAAACTTTGAATATTTTGTTCTAGTAGCTCAAGACCGAAAAGACTTATCTTTTCGTTGCTAAGGATAAACGCACTGAAACGTGCATTTTCCTTTACGATAAGGCCCGGGTTATGCACAGCATTGTACATAAGCCATTTTTTTGAAGTTTTATATTTTTGTATTTTGCTTTTCTCAAAAATATTTACAAGGTGATGTTTAATGATGATATCAAGCAGTCTCATTTGCTAGAACCTCCAGTTCTGCTGGAGTCAAACATCTCATACCAATTCGACGGATAAGATACTTAAACCTTTCTTCAGGAAGGGCTTCCGTAAACATATCAGCCAATTGGTATTCAGTTCTGACAAAATATAATTCAATTATACCATTTTCAACCTGTTCCTTTATGAAGTGATACCTAGTACGGATGTGCTGTATACGAGAGTGTTGTACGGGGTTGCATGAAATTGCTATGGCTGATTATGAATCGCATACAACAGTATTTTGTTGTAGTTGAAGCCATAATCTTTAAGCTGTGACCTCATCCACATTACTTGAGCATAACTTCTAGATAACACCACGTACACTGCCTCTGCTGAAGACATTGCAGTACAGTTTTGTTTCTTTGACATCCAGCTTACTAGCTTATCACCAAGGAACTGTATCCCTCCAGAAGTGCTTTTGCGAGTATCAATGCATCCGGCATGATCAGCGTCTGAAAATGCTGTTAGTTCAAAGCTAGAATCCTTTAGATACCAGAATCCCATATTAATGGTACCCTTTAGGTATTTAAAGATTCTTTTAACCTCCTTGAGGTGCTTTTCTGTTGGTCATGCTTGATAGCGTGCACAATAGCATACTGCTTGCACTAAGTCTGGTCGACTAGATGTCAAGTATACGAGTGACCCGATTTTACTACGGTAATCAGTTTGGTGAATGGGTTCTCCACTCAAGTCTGCATCTAGTTTGGGTTTTAAAGCCAATGGTGTACCAATGGTGTGACAGTTGTCCATACCATGCTTTTTCGGAATTTCTAAAGCGTACTTGGCCTGATTGATAAAGATACCTTTTGGGAACTGGTGGATCTGAAGTCCTAAATAGAATTTCATTTCCCCCATTAAGGACATCTCGAATCTACTATGCATTAACTTTTCAAACTTTTTAGAATATTTAGGGTTGGTTAACCCAAATATTATGTCATTCACATAAATTTGCACAAGTAGTATGTCTTCCCCGTATCTTATCATGAATAGAGTTGGGTCAGTTGTACCTTTAGAAAAGCCTTTGGACATCAAGAAATTAGATAATTCATCATACCAGGCTCTTAGAGCTTGCTTCAATCCATATAAAGCTTTCCTTAGAAGGTAGGCTTTTTCTGGATGATCAGGATCAACGAACCCTTCCGGCTGAGCAACATAGACCTCCTCCTTCAGTGGACTATTTAGAAGTGCCTTTTTAACGTCCATCTAGTAGATTGGAAAGGACTTGTGTGCAACATGGGCAACGAAAATCCGAACTGCCTCCAAACGAGCAACTGGAGCAAATGATTCTTCAAAATCAATACCCTCTTCCTGAGCATAGCCTTTAGCTACAAGTCTTGCATTGTTGCGAATAACAGTTTGATCTTCATCCTTTTTGTTCTTCCATAACCACTTTAGCTTTATAACCGTCTTGCCTAGTGGTTTATCGACGAGTTCCCATACTTGTAGTCTGTCGAACTGATGAAGTTCATCTTGCATTGCTTCGATCCATGCAGAATCAACCATTGCCTCCTTAATGTTCTTTGGTTTCAGGATCTGTGGCAAGCTGTTGTCTTGTTTGCTCTGGATTTGTAGGATCGCCAATAACTTGTTCTAATGGATGATCTTTTATCCATTGGTATTCATGACTTTGTGGTTGAAATGAATGCATATTTGTATTATCAATGTGCAAGATGAAACTCAACAATTCTTGTACCGGTGAGCATGAAAGATTGATAAATTTCATCTTGTCGTAAACATCATTCGCTGCTTGATCATTGTTGTTTTCTTCAGCATGAACATGTGTTGGAGTGTAATATTCTTCAAAGAAAGGATTGAATAGAAATTCCATCTCCGTTTGTGACGAATCTTTCTTGTCTGCTGGAGGAACAACATTTTGTCTTGGGGGCACGAGGCCAGAGTTGTCATAATCTGACACCTTTTGTGCATTTAGAAAACGAGTCTGAGGAGAAAATAATCAACAACGTCTCTTGTTTTGTGGGTCGCGGGTCTGATCTGATGTGTCAGAAGACATTACATAAAGGCACGGGTCCTGAACTGCATGAACAGGATACCATGAATTGGCTCGTCCTGAAACTGAATTGTTCAAGAAGCCATTGATGAAGTCTGAGTCCTGAACCGAGTTGTTCAGAAGTCAATCAAATGAAGTCTAGCCTGACCGAGTTGTTCAGAGTCTTTTGAAGCAGGCGCGGGTTCCTGAACTAATTTCACAGGAGCAAGACTTGACCATTTCAAGATCAGTTCTGCACTGTTGTAGTGCAGGTTATGGTGGTGGAAATGTTGTAATGAATGAGTTCTTGACAGGAATGAGAGATACTAGTTTTTGATGGGAGATGAGAATCGTATGACAAGAGTATTTTAGTGAGGAGCATATGAAGAAGCTTGTTGATAGGAACAATGACCATGGATCAACTTTCTTTCCACATTATTGATTCCTAGTTCATCTCCTGTGATTTGTCATTAATACTTGATCACCAAGGTAAAGTTATACCTCAAGATTCTTCAATTGATGAAAGGGTTCACGAGATCTTGGATGGATTCTCCAGGTGGACATGTTCCTTAGTAGTATGCTTCAAGCTTTCATGTACCTTAGGGTAATTAGTAGCAAGGAAGACATCATGCATGTGCTTAGGGTTTGGTCCAGCAAGAGCCACTGAAATGCGGAATATCAACTGAAATGCAGAAGATAGGATTCTTCTGCAACTTCTGTAGATCCAAGAGAAGGTTTCCCTTTCCAATCTGTAACCACTCCGAGCAATGAAGGATCTGTTCATCTCTTCTTGTAGGTTCAGGTGCAGGAATATTCTCTTCGGCCATCGTATCTGCTAAAGAATATCAACAAAGATAGACAAACATAGATTATAATCAATGTTAAGTAAAGATGTTCGCCTTGAGTTTGACATGTCCTTGATATTCAGATTAGCACGAAGATATTCCACATTAGAGTCACTAGACATTGGGTTAAGTCAACATCGGTCAACCTTGGTCGATGTCCTAGGAATTATCTAGACAGGCTCAATGAACAAGTTAAAACTGATCTCATCTGGGAGTCAACAAGTAAAATGATCCTTTGGAATAGCCTAAAGGTTTATTGGGCTTATTGGGCCAAGGACATGGACAATTGGCCTAAGAAGGCTGCCCACAGATCCACTCAACCGCCATGCAGAATGGTTACCATACCGCCATCAATAAATATGCAACCGCTATCTAACAAGTAAGGCATGATCCAAGGTATCTTAGATTATCTTAATCTCCTAGCAGACTGATTTAACACCCTTCTTTTTCACATCTCTTTTACATTCGATCGTTTCATAAACATTGAGAGACCAAGTTAAACCGTATTATCTGACATTAGATTCACTATTCTCCCCTTCAAAAATTGCAAATATGATTGCCATTTTTGATCTAGTGAATTAGAATACCAGCTAATGTACGTTGATCCACTTAACGACTAAACGAGCATGGAAAAGTATGAAACTTGTTGATGAGAATGGTCAAATACAAGAAGATTTCTCTTCTTTTGAAGATAAAGCGCACTGAAGCGTACACCTTTCTTTTCTTTAAGAAACGGGGCCTGAAGAGATGCCAGCAGACGCCATTTGACATTGAGGAACGAGGCTTGAACTGATGTGATCAAACGACATTAAGCTTTGAAGAACGAGGCTTGAACCGATTTGTTCAAACGTCATTTGATGAAGAACGAGGCCTGAACTGTTTTGTTCAAAAGTCATTATTCATGTTCATCAGATTGGAACTCCTTGAACCCCTGGCGTATAAGATATCAGTCTTTTTGGTAACCAAACTCTGAGTCTTTCCTTTATAGGATTAATAGATGTACCTGCACTTGAGTTAAAAGTACCTGCACTAAAATAAAGAGTTTGATCGCATTCATATGGGTTAGCGATATCATCATTTGAACCATTTAGAGGTTCACTGTCAATATTGGTTGTGCTATCGGTGAACATCTTTCCAGTAGGTATCCACCTAAGACCTACAGTCTTGAAAATTCTACCCGTTGGTTTCCACCTAAGACACGATCTAGGAGTGTGTGGTTTCTCATGCATAGCAGAAGACTTATTTAGAGAAAACATTTGTCCTATAACAACCAGATCTAACCAGTTTTTGAGTATGACTCTTTGGTTCTACGGGTTTGTTGTTATTTCTGGTCTTATGGGATTTAACCATAGCACGAGAATTTACCTCTTTTGGGAACTTTGTTATACAATCATCATGATTTTCATTAAAACCATTGTCTGACAGTTAGCAAAACAAAGTGTTCTGGAGTCCGAAAGAACTAGAATTCCTAGAGTGGATCTACTAGAGGCAGCAACGTAATTTTTATGATGGCACACAACTACTCTTAGATACTGCAAACACCTAGATATGTACCTAGTTTGGTGTACAATCGTTAGTTTAGTGCGAGTCTGCTCTACAGAGGCAATCCTATGATTAGAATCCTGGTTGTGTCCGTGTGTCCCCCTTTTTCCTACCTTCCTCTAAAAAAAAGGTATGAGCCTTATCATTAGAACCATACGATTCTTTATGACCCTATTCCAAGAGTAAGTTAGGTGCATTCACCTATATGAGGTTTAGAGTAGCAGATTCTCTAACATAGGCAAATAATGAGTAGAGGCAGTTTTAGACAAATCGATTTTCTCATCAACTTTGGAGGCCAAGCCGTAGTCCCCTTGAATGTCTAGGTCGTTCAGACTATCACGCATTCGGTTGTCTTAACACTAAATGTTTTTAGATGTTGTAAAGACGTTTCCCAAAGATTGATGCTTTGTTGCAAACTTAATATCCACGCTACTTTCCTTTATCTTTCTAAGTCATTTTTTAATGCCCATTTACGAAGACGCGTTTTCCTGAAACTGTGCTTATAAATCAGCATTTTTCGACAGACTTTTGATTAATTTGAGAAATTAAAAGATTTACTGTTGTCTGGGATTCTATACTTCGTCTTTTTAATTGAATTACAAAAGTTCTTTGTAAGTCTGTATCCAAATGCTACATTTTCTTTATGTAGTTCTCATTTGAATGCAAGTAATTTAGGCACACACTGTGTTCTAATTCGATGTTAAAGTCTCAATTACATCGATGTTATCTTTAACTTTGGCTTCATTACTTGCTTCCTTCACACTTTTAATTTGTTTTTTCAAGTCGCAAATCAGTGTGGTTTTAGCCTGTAGCTGAGCTTTCAAATCATTTATCACAAAAAAATCACGAAATTCATGAAGGTCCCTGATTCATACCATGGTGTTGTTACGTGAACAACTTTCTCCTTTTTGTTGAATGAATTCAAGTGAAATACAATGTTTTTCAAGTTTTAAAAATCTATTTGAAAGTTCATTGTAAACATCATTTTCAACCATATCTTTCGTTCTGAAAAACTCAGCATTAAGTAAAGGACTTTTTTTACTTGTACACACCCTAAGTACAATCTCTCCTCCCCTATGACACATATTTGTTGAATTAGGAGTGGTATTGCTATCAATAGTTTCCAACAGATATGTGTCATAACTGGGTTCAGATTGCTCAGTATGCTGTTGTTCATTAGCAAGGATATTGTGTTGAGCAATCAATTGTACCTCAGCAAATGGCTCTTCGTCATTTACTGGTCTGATATTTGCATCCACAGCATGTGTGGTATAATTCTCTGAACTGCTACTTGTATCCTGCTTGTCGGGATTCGTCCCACTGCTTTCTGTGACAACCAACCCGACATCTAATGCTTCACGCATATCGACCTTTTCCTCTCGCATATGCATCTGAGTTTCAATCTCTGATTTGCTGAGTGCATTGTTGTTTTCTGACTCTATCAAACTGTTTTTCGATACAATCGAACTATCATCCACTGCTTGAACCGGATTGATCTGAATATCTTGTGACTGCATCTTGACACTTTTCATAATTTGATGCTCATGAAGTATTTCATCATGCAACTGTCTTCCATTCTCCTTTAGTGCATTAACTTCATTTTCCTTCATGCGTAATATACCATATTGAAGTACACTTTCATGAAGTACATCTACAAGCATGTCTAGGTAGCTCGATTAACTTACGTCTGTAATTTCATGAGTGTGATCACAGTACATGTCATGTTGAAAGCGTCCTGCCCAACATTGACTAGATGATCTGAAGAGTTTTACCTGATGGTAAGGCAAAATAACATCTTTGAAACTGCAAGCGGAGTACTTCAAAGACAAGTCTTGCATGAACCATCATGAAGATTCTCTCTTTAAATTGAGCTTTAATTGATCCAAATTAGGAACATCTTAATCCAAAGCCCTCTTGGCTCTGCACCGAAGAACGCGAGAAATGCAGGTTTAAATGCATCAGCAGCACGAGATAACTTGTTGTGATAGAGATTACTAAGATGTGTTTCGAGCTGTTCAAACCATAACATGCGTACGAAGTGCAATTGTTTTACAACCAGTTGTGTCTCGTGCAGCTCTATCTCTTAAAAATTAAAAATCAAAGATTCCATTATAAATTCGATGTGTGAAATGAAATTAAGGATCTTAAGTAGATTAAGTGATTGATGTTGTGGTTGAATCCAATTAACGTTCACGGGATTTTACAATCTCTGATTTAAACAGGTTAAAAAGTTTTAACGGGATTTTACAAATCAATAAAAACCGTGAATGAATAATGTTTGTTTGTTGAGAGTTTTGATCGATGTAAATTTAATGACATTTAAGACCAGTTTATGTTGACGGTTTGTTATTTGGCCCTAAAATATTTAATTTTTGACCAAACACAAAAATTACCCAATTACCAAAATTAATTTTGTGTAAAATTAGTAAAAAAGCTATTTGAAAAAAAATAATTTTCTTAATTTTTCCCGCCAAAAATAATTTGAATTTTTTAACAATTTTTTTTACCCTATTTACCAAATTTAAATTAGTTAAAAAATGAGCTAAAAAGGCTATAGGAAAAATTAAATTTTCTAACTGTCTCCGCGTCAGAAAGTTTTTTTTACCCTGCCCTAGGATGATTGCAAACAGCCGCCTGAAAAAAATTCAAACTGCCACCAAAATTATAGCCAAACCGCCGCCAAAAATGTGCCAAACCGCCACCAAACAATGAGCAAACCGCCGCCTCTTTTGTGACCAAACCGCTGCCAAAAATATACCAAACCGCCACCTATAATTGACCAAACCGCTGCGTATAAAAGCAACCCGCCGTTTTCATTATTTTATTTTTGCTTTTTTCAAACGCCGTTTGAAAACTGTGTCGTTTACAACGCCGCCTATAACATCAACCCGCTGCTTATAATACCAAACCGCCGTTTTCAAACCGCTGTTTTCAAACCGCCGTTCTCAAAACGCCATTTTCAAAACGCCATTTTCAGGCCAAACCGCCGGCTATATTTTGATTATTTTAATCAACCCGCCTTTGACTTGGTCAACCCGCCGGCTAACTTTTTTCCTCAAAATCCGGATCTTGTCCCTACTTTATGTCAAACCTCCACTTAGAAAATGATATTTTAAGCAACCCTCCACGAAGAACATAAGCACGAATTAAGCATAATCAAGCCAAATAAGCTTTTTAACTACGAAAATAAGGTAGAAACATGTAATACTAAGATGATATTTGAAGATTAACATCCAATAACCAATATTTTCTTCGTGGATCATCAAAAACGAACCAAACCTCCACAAAGAACACCAAACTTTTTAAGCTTATAAATCAAGCTTGGAGCTTATGTAAGCCTTGATTTGGTAGCTCACTAACATGTTTAACATGTATAACAAGAAAAAACAAGATTAACAAACCAATAAGCCCAAAATAATGCGTTTTTGGTTATTTTAGCTTGTTTTTAAAGGTAAAAGGTATGTGTAATTAAGCACATACCAATCAACCACGATGCCACTTAAGCTCTGGTACCAATTGTAGGATCCCGAATTCACACAAACATGTATAGATCTAAAGAGATCTAGAAAGAGAAAGTTAGAGAGAGAATGGTTGAGAGAGAAATAAGAAAAACTCACTAAAGAGTGTGTGTAAAATAAATAGATGCTTACCTCTTCCAAAGTTGGAAGAGGTATTTATAGTTCTTACAATTCATCGGGTATTAGTACCCGGTTCAATACCGAAAGTCATACGTTTAACTAATAAACTACGAGCTATAATGAACAGTAAAATACACGGGGTGACTGAGTCTTTTTCTAATATCTAACACCAAGGGTGTTCATTTTTATTTGATCTTTAAGATTTGGGTTAATATTCATACTAGTGGTGTATTGGTTGATTCATTCAGGTTGTTTTTAGAGTGATTCAGGTTATCTTTTTCATCCATGCCCTTTAATTGATATTAATTTTTAATGTCAGAAAATTTAATAAAAGCATGAATAAAAATTTCATCAAGTGTTATAAATTAAAAGTACATCATTTGACAATATAAATTTATATAAGATTAAAATATCTTATTTTATGCAAGAAAATAATTATTACTTATATATATGTATTTTGCCAAATTATTAAAAGGTTAATTATGTATATTATACAAATTAAATATAAAATAAAAGAGGAAAATTATAAATAATTTAGGCAAAATTTAAAATCTGATTTTATACTTTTTAAAAAACCCAAAATCTTGGCTAGTCTATCCCTTTAATTATATCCTTTAAATACACTTTTTCTCATGTGAATTTCTCTTAAAACCAGTTCCGAAAACACCTAAACAATTATAGTGGCGCACCATTTTTTCAAGGTAAAGGAATGATTTTTCTAGGGATCTTGGAATCAAGGGAAGCTAAGAAATTTATTGTTGTGATCATTGGGTTTGAAGCTTGCTTCGATTTATGTGTTCTTATGAATCGAAATTCCTAGCCCGAACTAAAGTATTCAAAAAATCATCCATAATTATTCAAGGTATTTTTTATAACTCATTTTTACATTATATAAATCTGATATGTTCATGAGAAAAAATTTACCATGCACGTTATTTTGAATATAAGCTTAAACATGATCAAGAACCTAAATAATTGCAAGAATTGTATTCAGCTCGGAAATAATTTATACTATTCATTTTATATTTTTTATACTTGTATATATCATGTATGAACCTATAAATTGTTAGAAAAATTGTATAAAAGATTTAGATAAATTATTGTAGTGACATTTTCAATTCGTTGCCGATTTTGAATTATTAAGGCAATGAAGGAATAAATTGGAAAAACGAATTTAAGGGTGGGGTTTTTAATTTTCCCGGTCCAATACATTCTAATGAATGTTAAATAAAAATTATGTAATTATTGGGGGAAAATTCTAATTAGGGTGTTGTGCATTTATTGGGTTACCCCGTTTTGCTTTAAAAGTCAATAAGGTGTTTGTGTATTTTTTCTGAAAATTTGGACTGATTATGACATGTTAATATAATGTAAGATTCTGAGAATAATAAGTGGAAGGGTATGAAATGTCCAATTGGATAAATTGTTATGGGTGAACATGAAAAATTATATATAATATATATATAATTCGAATGTATTTAAAACTGAGGGACTAAAAGTGAAATTAATGAAAGTTACAAGTCTGATCAATAATTAAAGTATTAAATATGAAAATACCATATTGTGAATATTTATAAGGGCTTGTTATGCAAAAAATTATAATTAAAGATCATATTTTAATTAAATAATAACTAAAAGGACAATTACGTAAATTAATGTAAGATCAAGGATTTGGATGTAAAAACAGAAATAAAAACAAGTATTCTATGGAAACTTACTATTTATAGAAACCTGCTAATTATAGAAACATGTTATTTATAGAAACCTGCTATTAAAGAAACCTGCTATTTTAGAAAGTCTAATTTTGGGATTAATTATGGAACTTATTAAACATGAATTTATCAATAATGAAAAGTTAATTAAGAGAAAGTCCTATTTTTTGGAACTTACTAAAATTAGAAGCGGCTATTTTTTGGAAAGTACCCAATATAACAAGATGTTTGAATCATGAACATACTAATCATGGAATAGTGTTAATCATGGAACGTACTAATCAAGGATCATGCTAATTATAGAAAAGTTACTAAAAAGAGAAAGTTACTAAAAATGTGAAAGAACCTTAAGTCATGAACAAGATAACTTAATATATGTCTTTAACCTGTAGATCGCATTAAGCAGGATAGCTTCCATCTTCTTATCCATCTCTTTCCGTACAGCTGACATAAAGGCACGGATATTCGCCCTTACATAAGGACATTCTTTCTTTTCAGATCATCCCAGAACAGCATATGCGTCCCCATTTATGTCTTTTGCCAAGATCCTTTACAGTTTGGTTTCATGACTTATTCTAATGCCCGAGCTATTATATAACAACGACCAGAGTTTACATGACTTAACCACCTAGTACATGTGGAGGTAACCAAGACCGTGACACATGAGGCATACCTGTGTACGACTCTTTTTGCGTTGAGATGTTGATTTCACGCGGTGGGGTTCCCTTTTCATGTTACCAGAATTATATTTCAATGTTGCCATTATTATTCAGTAGGCGTATGGGGTGCATCCTAGTTTACACGTTTAACACGTTCATCGGGAATGGATTGATGTGTGCTCTACATCCCATCACAAGTGGAGCTGATCCCTTCCAACATATATTAAAGAGGTCACCCCTCTATTACATGTTGAGGCACCCCTCTATTATATGCAAGTATTCATGACATTAATATGTTATGACATGTATGATTATATGACCTCGTGTGCATGATCCGATTATCTAAATGTTTATACTATCCATGAAATCCATGACATCTTATACTTCTGTATTACATGCTGTTTTACATGTTTATTTCCTATTCTTCATGACGCATTCTCCAGGTTTCCTCATGACACACATGATCTTTCCGGCTGCTTTATAATTATTATCCAGGATTCATACTTATTACTTACATGGTTATTATATCCGTTCACTGAGCGTTATGCTCAGCCGTAGTTCATTCTCTTTCTTAAAATCGGCAGTTTACTTAAGGGAGATTGGGCCAAGAGAGGAGTGTAGTCTTAGGAAGTGACTCCATTTAGCTTCCTTTCCTTTAACGCAGACATTTTGAATTGCTAAAGACTATCGTTGAGCACATTTACGTTCCTTAAGATACTTCTTTTTAAACGTTTTTCATTGTTGATCTTAAATTGGGAGCCGATGTTTGATCCGGCTTTCACCTTAGTCCTATGTGTATCATTTATAGACTTAAATTATGCCTATATTTATGCTTTTGAAATACATACGAGATAGAAAACCATGATTAAGACGATTACCGGCCTACTCTCAGAGCGAGTTTGGGTCGTTACATATAACAATAATTGAAATAGTTTAACTTAAATGCCTATCTTTTTGTACTAGCTATGTACTAGAGATAAGATCAACGATAAAACTATTATTGTCATAGATCAAATGGATCAATCTCAACCGATATAATTTTTTCATCAAAAAAAAAAAAAAACTTTCTTCCTTCCACCTCTTTTTAAAAATAAAATATCTACAAATGGTAAAATCGTACACACACAAAAAATACACATCTCGCGCGAGTATTTTTTTTATCTTACAGATACTGTGACACAGATATAACTTTCGAGGAAGGTTTTTTTTAGATATATTTTTTTCAGTCACGAATTTGCGAAATATTCATATATGATTTCGTGATAAAAAAACTAATCATATATTGATTCGTATAACGAATCTGATTCATAAAATCAAATATGAATTTTGTAATTCTAAACTAACTTTTTTTCAATTTGTTTCAGTCACGAATTGCGAATAATCATATATGATTTCGTAAAACGAATCAAATGATTTCATAAAAATCAATATATGTATTTTATATATTTCATAAAAACTTAATAAGAATTGTGATTCCGACGAAACTTTTTTTTATTTTGTTTCAGTCACGAATTGCGAAAATCATATATGATTCGTAAGACGAATCATATATGATTCGTATAACTAAA
Organism: Tanacetum coccineum; assembly: GCA_026074375.1. Taxonomy (NCBI): domain Eukaryota; kingdom Viridiplantae; phylum Streptophyta; class Magnoliopsida; order Asterales; family Asteraceae; genus Tanacetum; species Tanacetum coccineum. The sequence continues at coordinate 19,402 of BQNB010096325.1, forward strand.
CATATAAGATTTCATAAAATCAATATAATATATTTCATGAAATCAATATAATGATTTCATAGAAAACGAATATGACCTTTCAGAACTTCATAAAATTATAAAAAAAAGTTCGTCGAAGAAGTACATGTAGTCGGATGTCTCCCTTTTTTTATTTGTATTGTCCGCCCCTCATAGAAAAGATAAATTAATTCCTCGCGCGATGATAAGTTTTGTTTGCGTAACCGATTAACAGTTGTGTGAGATATTTAATTATTAAAAGAGTGGAAAATAAGTTTTTTATTTTTGGATGAAAAATGTGTGGCCAGTATAGGTTCGATTGGTTTATGACAAATATTAAGTCATATGAACTTTATGCAACGTTACAGATGGCTTGAGCAAACCCAATGTTGGTATAAAAAAAACTTACAACGCAAGTCTATTACGACTGTTTGGTTACTAACAAAATACTATATTTATTTTTCTTGTCTAATGATTATATTATCTTTTAACGTTAAATCTGAACCAAGTCTTCACTAATGACAATATGCTAACCGCTCATGACAAAAGACATTAAGTTCCCATGTGGTATGTTACATGCAAAAAAGTGGGTTTTAAACCATTCGAGAATGAGATTAACATATAACCCAAAAACTTGACGTGACCTGAAACCCGATTAACTGGACCCCGACTAATTGGATTCCATATGGGGTCGGGTTGCGGGTTAGTTTTATATGTTTGAAACCCAAATCAACCCGACCTGATAACACCCGATAACATCCCTAGGTGTATCGATCGCTTATCTTGAAAATGTTTTCGCTACACGTTAAAAGTAGATCAAAATTGGTATCTTCAAAGTAATGATGAAAGAAGTATCTCAAAGTGGTATCTTCAAGGGTTCCAATTTCACGGTAGACATATTGTGTTGAATGAGTTACTCAAAATTTGAGTTGTAACCGGAGAAATTTATGTGTCTAGATTAAAAAATGAATCTTGAGACAAAAATTAAAATTAGTACCTTTAATAATTACAAAAAAACAGAGAATATAAAATAAAAATAACAAATAAAAGTTATGTTATATACAAATACTACATAAGAGATCAACGGTGTAGTAAAGCCTGGCAACAGGTTTGGGCGTGCGTTTGGGGGCCGGCGTTATTTTAACACCGTTGGCTTGGCGTTACCCAACGGCGTTGGTTCCCGGCGTTGGCCGCCAATCGCTGCGTTTTAGGGGACATAGTAACTAGCTGTTTTAAAAAAAAACATTTTTACAACCCTCCCCCCACCTAGTCCCCCCAAGACGGCTAATATATATTTTACCTATTCCATTCACGGTAGACATATTGTGGTTTGAATGAGATACTCAAAATGGTGGAGTTGTGAAAACCGAGAAAATTTATGGTCAAATTAAAAATTAACATCTTGTGACACAAAAAAAAACTAGTTACAATGAATAATTAAAAAAGAACAGTTACATAAAATCAAAAAACAAATACAAATAAGTTATATTAGAAATACTACGTAAGTGAGAGCACGGTGTAGACACGGCGGCAACGGCGGTGGGATATGCGTTGCCGCTTATTACACCGTTGGCCGGCGTTACCAACGGCGATGGGCTCGGGGCGTTGCCGCCAACGCGCGTTGGGATCTGTTTTAAATTAAAAAAAAAAAAAAAAAAAAAAAAAAAAAAAAAGTTTACCATTTTTTTAACCCCCCAACGGCTAATAATAATTTAACCTAATCCCCACACAACTCACTATATATACAAAAAAAACCATTACCGAGAATACAAATTCACAGAACAAATGTCACCACTCTTCAAATAACAAATAAACATCTTTTTAGCATTAAAAAAAATGTCCGAATTTCCCAACAACAGTTTTTACGAATCTCCTCAACGAGGGTTGTTGGGGCAACCCTCCGGCACAATACGCGTCGATGACGCCGGAACAGTTTCAACAACACCAACAAGAACAACAACAAGCATTTTTCCGATGGCAAAATCACATATCCAAACCGTGAATTCAAGATCTACAAGTCAAAATCCACCATTATACAACTCACAGAAACTTCCCAATCACACACTCAAACTCTCAGAAAACTTCCCAAAAAGGAAAAAATGTTGTTGACTAGCCCCAACAGCCGGTAGCACAGCGCCGTTTGCTACCCGGCGAAGAAGACAATTGCTTTGCAACATTTACGTGGCCGTTTTCGGAAAGAAAATAACGTCGGAAGGGTCACAAAAGCATGAAACGTTTTGGTATCGGGTTTTGAACGAGTTCAATTTAAAAAAATCAAAACTTACAAATGGATATGTTTGATCTAAAAATAACATAAGTTAATGCCAATTGCCAAAAGTTCAACGTCGCGTACAAACGGGGCCAAACTTAAGTAAAAGTGGCGAAAAACGATGAGGTCATTTGATGAAAACGTGCTCAAATATATAGACCGTGGACGAGCATAAAGGGGTCCCTCGTTTACTCAATAAGTCTGCTTGGGCCATTTTGAAATCCACCCAAAACTGACGCACCCAACAACTTACTTAACCGAGACGTCCGCGGCTAATACCCAAAGGATCCTATCGGTCACGATGCACGACCACGTCCGGCCGGCAAACCACGGCCCGCCAAGAAAAGCAAATCCGACGTCACGGCGAGCACCGGTAGAAGTAGCGCGTCAACCCAATTCGGGGAGTTAATGGAGCAGGAGCTTCGTCTGAAACGGGAAGCCGTTGGAAAGGGCATTCGGAAGCTTCAAGTCGAAAAAGCCGCACACTCATGCGTTGAGAGTTGAGTTGCTAGCAACTCTCACCAAGATTTTGGACGACGACTACGCCTATTGGATCAATAAGCAAAAACGATGAATCAAAAACAAAATGAGAAATGATTTTGTTTGACGAGGACGACAAGACGAGTAGTTTTTGTTTATTTATTTCGTAATGGTTTTTATTTTTTTATTCGTAATGTTTTTTTTATTTCGTAATTGTTTTTGTATTTCGTAATGTTTTTTTAATTTCAGTAATTTTTTTTATTTATTTCGTAATGAGTTTTTTAGATGTCATTTGTATGTTGAATTATGAATTGAAATTGTTAGTTTGTTAAAAGAATGAGAAAAAGTTTAGGGTGAGTTTTAAGAAAATAAAGAGGAGTAGATGCTATTGATGTTATAGAAAAGAGGGTGTGCTATGGTGTTATGCTGATGTGGCTGCTGACAGTGTACGGCAAAAAAATGATGTTTGATATAGGTATAACTACACCTATAGGGCTCGTAATGACATAAGCCAAAAGATTAATAACTCTTAAATTGCACTTTAAGAATATAAGTCATACATTTAGAGTGTACAAAGCGATGTTAAACTGAAATATGAGAAGTTAAGTATATTGGAAATCCAAATTAGCCATTTATATGCATAAATAAATCTGGTTGTAATATTAATTAAGAGATTAGTTAGGAAAGTAATTAGTTAAGATTTGTATTTTTAAAAGAGTAAATTGCAAAAATGGTTTCATGTGGTTTGGCCAAATTGCAGATTGTCCAGTCAAATATCGAAAGCGCAAAAAACATACGATTGTGAAAGTTTGGTTCCACTTTTGATCTTGGTCGAATGAAATAACTAAAATACCCTCTGCAATTTGACCCAAAAAACAAGACCATTTTTGTAATGTCACTCTTATATATTATTATTATTATTATTATTATTATTATTATTATATAATTATTAATATTATAATTATTTTATTATATTTTTTAAAATATGTTTTGATGAGGTGTCATTTTATATACTATTTCGATGGGTCCATATAAAATAAACCCCGAAAATCGATGCAAATATGCCTAGATTACGAGCTTAAATCGTTTTTTTTCAGGATATATGTAGCACTTGGATGGCATTTTGAGGAAATACACGTGACTTGGGCTCATTTGGAGAAGAAACGGACAAGATTACAAGACATACACCAAATATCATGAAGACTACATCATACAAACGTAGGGGAGACCGCATCGAAGCATAAAGCGACGGTCGCGTGATGTATACTAGTGACGGCGTCAGGAAATTTCAGCGACGGCATCGGGACATGGCCGACATAATACGATTCTAAATCATCTTAAATGGCGACGGCATCAGGATTTTCTAAGCAACGTCGGACGCGTCGATAACACTTTGAGAATAAAATCGTTTTAGGGTTTTAAGTGTGTAACTTTGTATAAACCTAGGGAACAAACCCTAGTCATTCTAGCAGCTTTATAAGTCATTTTAAGGCCTCAAGAACCCTATTGTACTACCTGAATCCAAGGTTTAATTCAGAGTACGGTTATTTATCATTAAACATTAATATGGTCTATGTGTGTTTGAATTGATTTATTCTTTCTTGCTTTCTATTATAACATGCGAGGCTAAACACTTGCTTCACGCTTTGCATTATTCTATGATGTGCAAGGAAACTTAGGTTGTAGATCGCTTTTGATGTGCTTCCTTGTTTATGACATGTGCTCGTTGGGCTTGAAGAAAACCAGCTTTTGTCTGTATCGCTGTTGACATGTCTAGGGAAACGCGAGTGTGTAGAAAGGATACCATCGGTAACAGTCTTCATACTACCTTACCCATTATATGGTTGATCCCTCTTAAGATATTTCACATGCATTTAATATACTCTTAGGGGCCTTGTAATAGTCTTCATACTACCTTACTTGTGTGTTGCCTTAACGGAATATTAAATAGAAGGCGGGTTCGTGTAATCCATTCATGACGTAGGAAATACTTACACAGATCATCACAAGTGTGACAAAGCAACAGATCTAGGAGAAGCAATCTGAGGAGTAGTGCATGATTAGGTAAATACAATTGTTTATCATAAAGTTATCACCAGTAGCATACAATTTATTATTAGTTTAATTAGCTAAAAACAACCAACCTCTCAAACCAGAATTTTACCCGCTTTCTATAAAATATAAAAATACAAAAATAATTTTCTCTCAACCCAGACCTCTGTTATATTATGTTCGAGCATTCCTAACCTATTCCCCTAGAGAACGATAACAACCCCCGAGTCTTGCCTATACTACACTACAACGATTAGGTACACTGCCTAAGTAGTTGTAAAACTTCTTGTTGAAGTCTTAATGACAATCGCATCAAGTTTTGGGCGCCGCTGTAGGGGAATAGTTAGGTTCCGACCATTGTTTAACTTAGGTCTACTCGCTTGATTCCTATCAAGTGAGATCTTTATTTTCAGTATATTAGCTTTCTTGTAGTCTATCTTTTCTTTGTGTTATTTGTTTCGTAAATCATTTTCGTTGACCTCCACGGGAGACAAAAATCCTATCCGTACTCTTGGAGATTACTCCAGACCTAGCCACAAGGGCTATAGGAACACCATTGAGCTCCCCGAAGGGAACAATATGGTACCTCTTCGATCTGACACCATCCGATTGGTGCAAAACGGATGCTCATTCCACGTACTTCAGTTTGAGGATCCAAACCAACATCTCAAGGATTTCTTAAAACTTGTGGACTCACTCGACCTTGATGTTGCAAATAGGGAAAGAACACGCCTGTATTTATTTCAATTTTCCCTTCACGATCAAGCTAGCAATTGGCTTGAACGTCTTCCACATGGGAGGATCTTACTACTCGTTTCCTTGCTCAATTCTTTCCACCGTGAAGGATTGAAAAACTCTGTAACGACATCTTGATGTTCCAACAACACCAAGGAGAGTCTCTTTCTGAATCATGGACCCGATTTAAGGACTTACTCCAAAAATTCCCTCATCATGGCATCGATCTTTCGCTCCAAGTCTAAATATTTTATGGCCATGTCAATCCCGCCACAAGACGAACCATTGACTAATCGGCAGGTGGTAAGCTTCGTGACAAAAACGCCAAAGAATCCTGGGCATTATTAGAGGACCTTGCCCTCTATGAAAACGAAAGTTGGAATGACCCAAGGGACTTCGCTAAACCAGTCAAGGCAATCTCTTTGCCTTAAGATGTCTTGAGTACATCTGACCGTCGCCTCATCGAGTTCGAAAATTAAGTCCAATTCCTAATAGAAGCTCATCTTGCTCCTAAGCAACCTATTCAAGTGAACAAAATCACTTCTTCATGTGAGATCTGCAGTGGTCCCCATGACACTTAGTACTGCATGGAAAATCCCGATCAAGCTTTTGTCGATTATGCATCCTCGCGTACTGCCGATGTAAAACCCTAAAATCAGAACAAGTGCAAAATTACCAAAATGCCCCTAATGTCAGAAAATTAAATAAAAGCATGAAT
>BQNB010096326.1:0-22880 GCA_026074375.1 Tanacetum coccineum
TGGGTTCTACTTGAAATTTGTAGGATCCTATCATTCTTTGTATTGTCTGTAGACTTTGACCTGCTAGATTTAGTAGACAGGCTTACTCCTGTAGAAGTTGACACAGAATTGTTAGTGGTCTATTTGGTCTTTGGTTGGGAAGAGCCTAACTGTTTTTGGGATGTGCTTGATGATATGATGAGTTCAGCAAACCTAACTGTTTTCTTTCTGTTGATAGGCACAGCATCAACTAATTTCTCACTAGGTTTATGAATATCATAGCAAGTATCTCTAACATATCCTAGCAACTCTTGAATCAGCTTAACATACTTACAGGCAGAGTAAGATGCACTATCTAAAGGGTTTAGTGATTTGGCTTGTTCAACTATCTCCCTAAGAATAGCAGCTTGTTCTATAGTGTGCTTAAGGTAGTATATGTAAGTTACCCTATTATTCTTATCCTTAGGAGCCAAAGTTACTGGGTCAATCTTATACATCCATAGAGCAATAGTGGTAGCATTTGACACTTGGGCAACATTGTCGACTATGTCTTTTCCTTTGAATTTCCTAAGATCATTTTTTAATGCTGTTATGACAAAAACTTTTTACTAAAGTTGAGCATTTAAATCAGTAATTTCAACAGACTTTTGATTTAATTGATTAACCAAAGATTTAGCATGTTCTTTAGCATGAACACGTGATGGTTTAATTGAATCATAGAGTTGTTTATAATTCTGTTTCAAATGCTCATTCTCAGCAATTAGTTTTGCCATCCTATGTTCCAATTCTATGTTGATGGTCTCAATCTCATCTATGTCCTTTTTCACACTGTTTGTGGTGGAAGTTTTATTCAAACATTTAATGTTTTCCTTAAACCTCTTGATTGTTATGTCTTTTGCTTGAAGCTCAGCTTTCAAATTGTTCAATTTAAACAATTGATCAAATGAAGGTTCAGTTTGGTTTACAGATGTGTTATTCTTTTTAATTTTTTTTAGTGAGTTGCATTGCAAGTTCAAGAGAAATTCAGTGTTGTTCAAGTTTAGAAAAGCTTTTCGAAAGTCTATTATACTCATCTTTTTCAACCATGTTGTGTTGTTTGATAAGCTCAGCTTCAAGTTTGAGACACTTGTTGCACATTTCCACATAGTTCACAGAATCATTAATAGCAGCAGAAGAATTCACATTTACAAAAGTATTTATATCCAATAAAAAATTCACAACAATATTCACAATATATTGAGAAATGATTTGATTTAAGAGTCGATCGTTTTCAATCAAAAATTGTTTCTTTTAAATTTCAAAGCACCGTGTCTATAAAATACTGTTGAACAACAGCTTCCATCTGGTTAGAAACTGTTTGTACTTTCGTTACCTCATTTAAAAGATCTTTATCAAAAACGTTAAATATGTCTTTTAAAGTCTTTACAAATGGAATTATTTCTTTTATAAAAACACCTTTAGTGTGTTCAAACCCCCATTCCCCTTCTGTTAAAGTATCAGGCGTAATCTGCTTTTTCACCACATTGTCAAATTAGCCAAGATGCTATTTAAGCTTTTTAAGGCTTGTATTAACCAGGCTTACCTTAGGAAGTTCCCGAGGAGCCTTAATTTGGACAGGCGAAGAAGCAGATTGGTCAGTGTTAGGGTGTGAAGTTTATAACTAGAAAGCTTATTCATCATACAGTTCTTGTTGTGGGATAAAACGATTACCAAAATCTTTAGATAATCGAATTAACTCAGCATAATTAATTAGTTTAATGTTAACTTTCTTTTCTAAGACCATTAGATCACTTTGTTTTAAAATCATTTTGGATCGACTCTCTTCCTTAAGCATCAAAGTCTCTTCAGAATATCAAAAAAGTCTCTTTAGTCTGCATATTAAAATCACATTGGTTTTCTTAGCAATAACACTACCATTGTAACAACCCGAGTGTTTCAAGCAACGTGTTATTCCAAGCTAAGACAATTATTTTGTATGTAAATAGGTTTTAGTCATTTATGACTATATGAGTTTGATAGAATTTCCTTTGATAAGGTAATTTCAATCTGTGATTTAGTTTTATTTGTTGTTAAGAACGTCAAAAAAATTTATATCGTTGCTCTGAGAGCGTGATTATGTTATTTTTGTATTTTACGACGTTTCCTGAGTTTTGTTTTTTAAAATAGCCGGCGTGTTTTAAGGTAGTGTTTGAGGATTAACATTTTAACAATGTTTTATAGTAATATTTGCGGATCGGAATTTAAAATTTTTATATAACGTGGTGTTTTATGAGTCTTTCGGTCGATTGTATTAAAATAATATTGCTTTGTTTTGTTTTAAAAGAGATTGAGAAAGTTAGGGCCTAGTTATTGTCAAAAGGTTAAGCTTTGTTTTCTATAAATAGGGCCTAATATGCGCCCTTTTTTCCTTTTAAAAAATTCACTATATTACTCACTCATCTCTTAGTTTGAAACGGCCACCATGGAAGAATCAACCACATACCTCTGTATTTGTGTAATGAATTCATATCTAGGGAGCACATTCTTATTTCCTTGTGAGGGCAGTTGGGGGGTTTTTTTTTTTTTTTCTGTGTAATTTATTTTGGCGTTATTGGTTTTCTTTTTTTTTTCTAGTTTGGACTTTTCTTGGTCCATGTTATTTGTTTATTCTGGCTCCTTTTTTTTTGTTGAGTTTTTATTTTTTTTTTTTAAGTAGGCCTTTTTTTTTTTGTTTAATCCTTTCCTATTTTCATTTCCCTACATAAGAAAATCTTACATGCAACAAGTATTTTGAGAAATAGAAATTTGGTTAGTTACTTGAAGATTTGAGCTAAAGAGGGTGTTAAGTGTTGATAGATTAGTGTTCTTGCTAATTGGTGTTGGATGAAAAAATGGTCTTTAGTTGGGCCGGTTTGTGTTTGCGTTCGTTCGATTCAACTGGGGGAAGAGTGAGCAATTTATACATTCTGGCTTTTTTCCGAGGCACCGTATTGTTATGTTTATGTGTTGATATAATTAGTTGTTATTAAAGTATATGATTGGTGCTAGATGATTCAAGTGAATGATTGATTTGTATAGTATCTTTGAGTATGAGCATTGTGTTTGATAGTTTTGGTATATGTTTTTAGGACTCAGGTTTAACATGTTGTCGAATAGTTAGATTTTGATAAAATGTGATTTGGTATGACTTTGGGTTGACTTTATGTGATCTTAAAGGTATGTTCATTGATCGTGACATGTCGAGAATTTTTAGAAATCTTTTTTAATGGTTTGATTAAGGATAAAGGATGTCTCCTAAGGTTGTTTTGGATATAGGTGGGCCTTGTACTCCTAAAATGAACGTTTTACGGTCGAGTAAAGTTTGATGATTCTGAGGTAAAAAAGTCAATACTGAAATTTAGTCTTTGACTTTTGAAAGTATAACTTGCGTTAACTTTGAATAAATATTTTATTAAGCAAAGATTAGTTATGTTAGTTAATTATATATACGAGGTATGAAGTTACGGATTATATTATCCTTTTTTCGGCAAGCTTTCTATAATAGTAAATTAGGGAGAATGTTTGTAATATGGTTAAGTGCTGTCAAGGTGTATTGTTTTTCGCGTCGCAACTGGAGTTTTAGTATATGATTGTATTTACGTAACAGTAATATATATTATATATTTTAATATTATATATATATATTACTATATATATATGATTTATATATATATTATCTACTATATATATATCTATTTATATATATATATTTTATATTTATAATATATTTAATTTATATATATATATATATGCAAGAATGCATATTATGAAATATTAACTATTACACCTCCTTTTTAGTTTTTTAGCAGCAGAAAGCATTATCTGGTGGTTTTATTTCATAGTACAACAGTCATTATCATAGAAAACGACTCATAAGAGAGTTCTAAAGATATGTTACATTCATTATTTGATCTGAGTTTTTACAATCTGAGGTCATCCCTTTTTCTACTTACCGTCATCATTTTGTCCCAAAAGTTAATACATGAAAATATAAAGTTTGAATGATAACAGTATAAGCCATCTTCAAGTCCGTGCCTACTCCGTAGCCTAAGATGCTCAGTTACATAAGATTAAACATGCTAAAAATTCCAACAAAGGTTAAGTGAAATCATAGGTTATGTTAAACGTTGAATACTAGTCATCATAACAGTTGCGTTAGTTGTTATACACCCCATATGATGTAATTATTACAATGAGTACAATTATTAAAGAAAAACAGTATTATTGCCCTTAAGCTCATGTCAATGTGAGACCTTAACGATATCAATATAATCACAAGAAAGTTGCCCAACGGGTGCCTTTGCCAAACACACCGCTTAGTGATTCAAATGATGTTCGTTTGGTTACCAGAAAGTATAGGTATACCATCAGGGGGTTAGTCCCTATTAGATCTAGTACAAGCATCGAGCTTACTTCAAAAAAGTAATTTACGGTTCATGGTTGTAGGGTCTTAGGAAAAAGTAAAACATAGGCAATAATATATCACAGATAGCTTACAGTTGGTAAAATACTCGTATCCATTGGTTCGTATAACATGTATCCCCTCACGGGTTTATGAAAACATTATATACAGTTTAAAATGTAAGGCTATGGAACTCACCTTACAAGGGAAATCTGATTGATTGGCAAAATTATTGAGTGAAAGTAACAGCTACGTAAGTAATCCTGGTGGTACATATGTCAAGTATCAGGTGATGGATATGTTTCAAAACTTCATAAGCATAACGTAATTACTTTGATTTATTAAATTTATGGGAAATATTGTATCAGCCGTTGGGCTATTATAATCCAGAAGCCATGTAGTATCGTTTCGAGGAGTCATGCGAACTTTAAATCGTAAACCATAAAACTCAGTCAAAAAAAATTATGACAATGGAACCCCTCAAATGAAATTCCCTAGTAACATGATACGATAAGATTTTAAGTTTCGTCAAAAGGCAGTCGATGATAATTATATAACGTAATTGTTTTATAATGCGTCGATCGTTGATTAATAACGATAAATGTATTGGGTTTTAATAAAATTGAGTTTTATAATATTAATATATATTTTTATAATTTATATAAAATATTATTATTTTATATTTTTAAGTTGCAAAAATGGCAATATATACCTTGATTTATAAACTTTTACAAGTTTAGTCCTTTATATACAAAGTATCGATAATTTAAACCTTTAACTTTGAAACTTGGCAAGATAGGTCCTTATAGTTATAACTTTAGGAAAATGATATTTTCAGCCCCTCTAGTTATAAATTTCAGAAAGTTACGATATATACCCCTTGCATGGAAATGATTTACAAATCAAGTCCAAAAAGCCATGCAAGCTTATTTTAGGGTTCCAAATGATATTTTCAGGTTATAGCTTATTAGAATAAGAAAATATAAGATGGTCTAACGTAACAAAAGTTTAGAAAAAAGATTCGTTAGCTAGAAATCAAAACGGTCCTTTTTTTGGTGGTTTTAGTCAAAACACATGGGGTTGAGGAATTCAAGGGCTATCAAACAAGAGTTTATTCTATGATTTATGAGATATTATGAACATTCTAAAAAACAGATTATGGCTTAATTGAACAAGATTTTGAACTTACTTGAGCAAAAATGGGTCGAATGAGGGTTTTTAAGTTCGTACGCCTAGAAACGACTTCAAGGGCTTCCTTATATTGATTCTTGGCTTCTATTCTGATCTTAGGGACTTTATTTGATCCTCCGTGGTCTGTGTTAGAACCTCCATTTGAGTGGGGTGATGAATTTTGAGGTGTGATTTGAATGGGTTGCTTGGATTCTGGTCTTTATTATAGTGCTCAAAACCCTTGGTGCCCAAGTTTTATGCTTGGAGTAGGGATCAAGGTGCTAGAGTAGTAACTAAGGAAGGTTATAGGGTGAGTATGGAAGGCTATAAAACTAGCTATGCAAGGTGTGGGGTGTGGAGGAGGTTTGGCTGCCACAGGGTAACAAGGAGGTGTTTGTTTACTTGGTGGGAAAGTGTGGTGATGGAGGTGCTTGTAAGGTGGTAGGGTAGCTGCTAGATGACATGGTGGTGCTTGAGGTGCTTGGTTGCTTAAAAATGGGTCAAAATGAAACAAAAAGGTGTCGGGTTGATTTTTGGTTCAGTTTAGGGTTTTTGGTTTTAAATTCGAGTTAGGCTTAGGATTAAGGATAGATTAGGGTTTAAGATTAAGGTTAGTGTTAGGATTAGGGTTTAGGATTAAGGTTTAGGGCTTAGTTTTAGGTTTAAAATGAAATTAGGGTTTTAGGGTTTTGTTTAGGGTTTTTGGGTTTTAGATTAGGGTTTTAGGATGACTTAGGGTTTAGGTTTAGGGTTTAGGAGTCATGCATTAAGTGTTTGTACCTTGTACTAAAGTGGAAGTAAGAAACTAAAGTGATTTAGGAGGTAAAATGACCTAGTTTGGTTTTCTTGCATTATTGACTTGTACATAGGCTTTAGAAAGTTGTCGTAACTTGATTTGGAGGAAAGTTATTCTAAAGTTGTGCAATTGTACACTTGTACACATGTTTGAAGGCTATGCACAATCATTTTATATGTATAACATTCATACAATTAGGTTTTGATATAAACTGTTAATTGGATAAAGGTCTGTTTTGATATAACGTTGTACAATGGTACGTTAAATGACTAATGGTATTTTGGTTAAAATGATTATTGAGATATAGATGATCATATTAGGATGTTTACATGATATAAACATAGATAGAATTGGCATAGGTAGGTTTGCGTGATGGCATTTACTTTAGAGATGCAAGTTAGTTGCATCATGGATAAAGCAAAATTCCATGTAAGAAAGGTGGTATATCTTATATTATTTATATATATTTTATATATATATACTATATATTATTATATATAGATGGATGGGATATTACAGTGCATCTAATTTTAATAGACTGGATATATTACTTTGATGAAAATTACGGGTTTTGTTATCGTTATCCCTCCCTTAAAAGAAATCTCGTCCCGAGATTTAGTTGGATGCCAGAGTGATGTTTGAAAATAGATGTGGATACTTGGCACGAATTTGATCTTTGTGTTCCCATGTAAATGCTTGTCCTCTTTTAGAGTTCCATCATACTTTGACTATAGGAATACGACTTTGTTTCAGTTGCTTGGTCTGCACGATCCAAGATGATGGATATTAGCACTCCATGTCGGGGACTATCTTCCTTTACATATATCCTTGTAATGGTTTCCATACTTTCTGTTTTTCAATTTATAAGTTTTTTGAAAAAAAAAATAAAAGGGGAAGGCCAAGGCCCCGGGTGAGCAAGACTCGAACCTGGGACCTCAAAGCCCTCAACCCCTTATAACTCTACACACACTACCACTGCGCCCTTGGGTCTTTTCTGTTAGACCTTTGAGCGCTTTGGTATTTAAGGGGGTTTTGCCCCATTTGCCTAATAAGCTGTTGAGCTTATTTTGACAGCTTATTTGATAAGCTGGTCAAGCCAGCTTATTTTTCTTAGGACCGTCACACTTTCAAGTATTTTTTGTAAATTTTTTAGATTTTTATAAAATCGTTTAGTATTTTTTATAATTTATTTTCTTTTTAAACTTTAAAAAATCATAAAAAATAAAATATTAATCAGAAAAATATAAACTTTTTTAAAAAAATTTTCTTTTTTCATATATTTTGTAGGAAAAATATAAAAGTTTCTGTAAGGTTAATTTTTGAAAAAATTTATTTTTAAAGAACGGGTTTTGACCCCGTTTTTGTTTTGACTCGTTTTTTGGTCAAACGACCTCCGTTTTTAGTCTAGTTATTTTAAACTTCGTTATTTGTCATTTAGAATCTATTTTAGCTTTTAAATTTGTTCTAGGGTTTAATTTGCAAAATTTAGGTTTTTAGCCCTCGTTTTTCGTGCCCGTTTTAGGTTTTAAGTTATATAGCTTTCGTTTTTAGGTTTTATTTAATCGTTTTTGTATATTTAATTGGTAGAAATAGAAAACCCATTATAACCTTGTCATATTCAAACATCAATCATCAATCCGTCATTCGATTTTCCATTAAAGCCTCGTTGGGACATAACGACCCGGGAAGGGAATTACTTACGATTATCATATATATCTTACTTAGTGAATTTTGACTTCTTGCCTTGTCACAAGGTAATTGGTGATTATTTTCCTTATATTATTATATATATATTATGACGAATCAGTGCTTTCACCAAGCTTTGTTTTAGTAATTGGAAAGCTACTCTTGATCTTCGCCCCAGATATACTTCTTGTTTTTCTAGGTTAATTCAGTCAAAGACTTTGCAATCTTCGAAAAACCTTCGATGAATCTTTGATAATAACCGGCGAGTCCTAAGAATTGACGTATTTCTATGGGTGTAGTAGGAGATGCCTAATTCTTAACTGCTTCAATCTTGGCGGGGTCAACATGAAGTCCTTGACTATCAATTAAGTGTCCAAGAAATTGCACGATATGAATCCAGAAATCACACTTGGAGAACTTGGCATACAATTTCTCCTTTTTGAGTAATTCTAGGATTATTCTCAGATGATTTGCGTGCTTTATTGGTTACGAGAGTATATTGAGGAAGATCATAGATGAACACTATCACAAAATTTAATCATGTATGTTGTTTACACACACGATTCATGAGATCCATGAATACAGCAGGTGCGTTAGTTAAACCAAATGGCATCACTTGAAATTCATAATGTCCGTATCTTGTTCTGAAAGCAGTCTTGGGAATATCTTTATCCCTGACTCTCAGTTGATGAAGACCTTGATCTCAAGTCAATCTTTGAGTAAACACTCGAACCTTGAAGTTGGTCAAAATAAGGTCATTGATCATCGGCGTAAAATAGGTAACGATTCTTTACGGTATAGATTATTCAACTCCGGTAATCGATACACATCTGAACGATCCGTCTTTTCTTTTTATACCAAATAAAGACAGGAGCTCCTCAAGGTGAAGTACTTGGTCGAATAAAACCTCGGTCTGCCAACTCTTGAAGTTAGTTAGATAGTTCCTGCATTTCTGAAGGAGCTAATCTATAAGGTGCTCGGGCTACAGGTGTCGCTCCTGGAATTAAATCGATTTGAAATTCTACTTGACGAACAGGAGGAAGGCCTGGTAGATCTTCAGGAAAACTTTTTAGGAATTCTCTGACTATCGGTATGTCTTCTAGTCATTTCTTGTCCGACTTCTTTTCCATTATTTGGGCTATGAAAACTTGACATCCCCTGGATATATACCTTTCGGTTTTTATACAGGATATGAGATTTAGTCAGGTTTTACTTCAGTCACCTCGAATGATTAATGTTTCACCGTCGATGGGAATGTGGACGACTTTCTCGTCACAGATGATCCTAGCATGATACTTGGATAACCAATCCATACCAATGACGACGTCGAAACTACCGAGTTTGATCAGCATAAGATCAAGTTCGAAAGGTTGGTTTAACAAAGTCAGGATTGCACCCTGAATAACGGTGTTTGTGCATACTAAGTTTTCGTCAGCCATTTCTGTTACCTGTAAAAGGTGATTTATTGTAATGGTGGAATTATTTAGCTTAGAGGCAAAAGATATGGATACGAAGCTTTTATCGGCTCCAGAATCAAATAATACTCTAGCTAGATGTTGGTTTAGAAGGAACATACCCGTGACTACGTTCGGGTTTTGATGAGCATTCCTATCCCTTAGCATGTAGGCTCTTCCCTGGGCATTGTTGTTGGTGGTCTTTCGGCACTGATTTGCATAATGCCCTTTCTCTCCACAGGCATGGCAAGTAACTGTCACTGGTAGCAGATTACTCCCAGTGGTTGGCCCTTTGTTTCTGCAGTTCTTGGTCAGATGGCCCACCTTGTTGCAAATATTACACTTAACAGTGCAAGGTCCTGTGTGATGCAGAGTGCATTTCTTACATAAGGGACGGTTTCCAGTATATCCATTATTTTTAGTTGGGGTGGCAGCATAAGCCCTGAAGGTTTCCTGTCTTCTGTTCTGTTGTGGTTGGTGATTTTATTGTAGCGTTGGTGGTGTTACGGTAGTGTTGTTAATTATCGTTCGGTAGTTGTTGTTGTTGAAAGTTCTTCTGTCGTCAAACTTTCGTTTGTGATCACTTGATACTTGCACCGGAGTGTGCTTTGTTACCTGGTCCATTAGCCTCTGGGTTATGTTAATGGCTTCCTCTAGAGTTTGAGGTTTAGAGGCGGTAACATTCCCTTCAATACTTCGAGCAATCCCCCGATGAAAACTTCCATCATTATTTTTTTTTTTTTCTTAGAATCTGGCCACCATTGTGGGACACAAGGTTGCTAATTCCGGAAATCTTTCTCACATATGTTTTGAGATCATTCCCTTCCAGGCAGATGGTAATATTCGTATTACACTCTTTTGGACTTTAGTGCGGGGACAGTATTTCTTTATCAAAAGTTCTTGAATTCAACCCATGTAATCTTGTAAGCTTCTTCTATCCCAATAGGTGGGCAAAAAGGAATTTCCACAAGATAGGCTTCTTCAGTTAAAGTACAGTAGCATAACTTCACCTTGCATCTTCGGTACAGGTGTACGGGAAAACACTGTTCAGTTCTTTTAAACTACGCGGATGAGACCAATAGCGCCTTCCGTACCTTTGAAGTTGATAGGTTAGCAGCTCATGAACTCTTTGTAGCTACATTGTCTTGCCACAGGAGCTTCTCTTGGTCTGGTGGTATTATCAGTATTTGTCATGTTAGCGGCTTGTGCTTCCAGAGCGGTGGTAACACTGTCAGCAACTAGTTTCCTGATGGCAGCCTGAGTCATGGCTGGTGCTTCAAATGTTGACATCCTTTTGGGAGGCATTCTATCAACATAAGATAACACGTAATAAGAATGATATAACAAGTCTTAAATGATAAACGTTCAAAAATAAACATTGTCACAATAGTGATATCGAAAATCATAGATAATTAATATTAATAAGTATTATGATTTATTAAAAATCATGGTATGATTCATAATGATGAAGAAAAGATGATGTATTAAGAGATGGTTGTTTTAGGGATGGAGATATCGTATATTATGAAAAACAAAGGTATAACGGGATTGCCTTTGTATTATATCATGAACAACTTGCCTTTGTACTGTACTAGTCAAAAATTTGACACAGTGATGTTATTTATTCCACACATCCTGTGGCTAGGTTAAAGCTATAACTAATATTTAATCTTGTAGTTCGATGGTCCTTTCGGGCTGTTCTTGATTTCATAGATTGCTTTCAGAAGACTTCCTTGTTGTCTTGGTAACGGACTTAGGATTTTTTTTTTTTCTTTTTCTTTGATTTTTTTTTTTTTTTTGTTATTTTTTTTTTTTTTTTTTTTTTTTTTTTTTTTTTTTTTTTTTTTTTAATTTTTTTTTTTTTTTTTTTTTTTTTTTTATTTTTTTTTTTTTTTTTTTTTTTTTGTTTTTTTTTTTTTTTTTTTTTTTTTTTTTTTTATTTTTTTTTTTTTTTTTTTTTTTTTTTTTTTTTTTTATTTTTTTTTTTTTTTTTTCATTTTTTTTTTTTTTTTTTTTTTTTTTTTTTTTTTTTTTTTTTTTTTTTTTTTTTTTTTTTTCTTTTTTTTTTTTTTTTTTTTTTTTTTATTTTTTTTTTTTTTTTTTTTTTTATTTTTTTTTTTTTTTTTTATTTTTTTTTTTTTTTTTTTTTTTGTTTTTTTTTTTTTTTTTTTTTTTTTTTTTTTTTTTTTTTTTTTTTTTTTTTTTTTTTTTTATTTTTTTTTTTTTTTTTTTTTTTTTTTTTTTGTTTTTTTTTTTTTTTTATTTTTTTTTTTTTATTTTTTTTTTTTTTTTTTTTTTTTTTTTTTTTTTTTTTTTTTTTTTTTTTTTTTATTTCTTTTTTTTTTTTTTTTTTTATTTCTTCGATGATTTGTTCTAGATTAGCAATCCTGAAGCGAGCCAGAGCAATCTTGTTGTTATTTCCCATTTGCTTTCTTTGAAGTTTAGTAATTCGAGCATGAGCCTTTTGGAGTTCAGCTTCCAGATTGTCGAAATCTTGTTGTATAATCACCCGACCTTTTCCGAGACCTTCTATTTTGTCTTCTATGTGCTCAATGCGGTCGAGAGAGAGTTCATCCAGGTGATTCAGGATTTCCTTAATTTGCTCCTCGTGACGTTCCAGACTTGTCTTACGAGAGCTTTCTCCCATCTCAAATTCTTGAGGTAGGGCAGAAGTAGAGGAGAATGATTGGAATATGGCCTTGGTTTCTTAGGTGACAATAATTATCCGGAAGAAAGAATTCTTGAGGATTAAACATTGGAGATAGCATTGTAGATGGAGGCACAATAGTTGGTGGTGGAATAGGTGATTCTTTAGCATAGTATGCATGCATGACCTTCATATAGGGGTCATCATGAAAAAGTGAAAGAGTTGGTGAAACTATTGGAACTACACCAAATGAGTTATTTGAAGAGCTGATTATAAGTTTTTCTTGTGAAGCTGGGACATACGTCCGGAGAAGAGGGATATAGTTCTGGAAGTTGGAGAAAAAGCATCCTTCATTATCGGAAGTAGGATGGTTTGGGAGAGTAGACACTTCACGATTTAGTATAACAAACCCAGTAGTACTAATAACATATAATGCGTGCTCGTAGTTATATTCGATACTGTATAAATAAGTAGACAATGGTTCTTGTAGAAGTACTATTCCGAAAATGTAGTGGCACGGAGACTTTCTAGATGGAAAAAAGAAAAGTAGTTTAGTTAAGGTTTTAAACCTATCGTGATCTATAAAACTGGGCTCTGTTCACACCCCTAGTCTGGTTATAAACACCCCTATTTTTGACATATAGCAGCGGAAGCTAATCTAGGGTATTATTTCATAGTACAACAGTCATAATCATAGAAAACGACTCGAAAGAGACATTTTAAAGATAAGTTATCATTCATTATTTCATCAGAGTTTTTACAAACAGAGGTCCCAAAATCTAATGAAAACATTAAGTTTGGAATGATAAAAGTTTAGCCTCTTCAAGTCGTGCCACTCCGGTAATAAGCTGTTCAGTTAACTGAGATAAAAATGCTAAAAAGGTCAACACAATGGTTGAGTGAAATTCATAGGTTTATAATAATTAGTGTGAATAAAGTTAACTAAGAGTGGGTTACGTTGTTATACACCCATAAGTGTAATAATTGCAATGAGTACAATTATTATGGAAAACAGTATTATTACGTCTAAGCTCATGGCACTCAAACTGACTAGTGTATATATCAATAATGATATATATAAAGATAATGGCCCCCGTGTAGGTAATTGCCATATACCTATGAGTTTCAAATATAGTGCGTTTGGTTACTATCCTGACCTAACACAAACGGATTAGGACAATCCAATAGCATATTCACAATATTACGTTCACTTTTTTTTCTCGCAAGTGATTAATGGTCCATGATGGTGGGGGTCTTTTGGCATAAAGGGACTTAGACAACAGATGCAATAATATATCAGGATAACATACATTTAGAAAACACTTGTATTCATGGTTATATAGATTGTTTTTCCCCTCACGGGTTTTATAAAAATAAAAGATTTAAAAGAGAACCAAAAAATTGGGCTTTGAAACTTACCTTAACAGTATAGGGAAATCTGATTGATGGCAAAAGTATATCAAGTGAAAGTAACGGCTTCGTCACGCAACCTGGGGTGATATGTCAAGTCTTAGTGTGATAGTTTATGTTTCAAAACTTCATAAAGTTTAACGTATATCTTTGATTTATTATGGAAATATTGTATCGATGTTCGGGCTATCATAATTCAGAGGCCATGTAGTATCGTTTGAGGAGCCAGGGCACTTTAAATCGTAAACCCAGCAAACTCGTCAAAACAAAAACTTAAATGAAACCCTTCATATGAAATTCCCTAGTAACGTGATACGATAAGATTTTTAAGTTTCTTCGAAATAATGCGTCGATTTATGATTAATAACGATAAATGTGTCGGGTTTTAATATTAATCGTCTTTTATAATTTTTAATATTTTTTTTATAATTTATATAAATATATTATAATTTTTATTTTAGTTTGCAAAATTGGCCATTAATATACCCTTGGTTTATAAACTTTTACAAGTTTAGTCCTTTATATATAAAGTATATATAATTTAAACCTTTAACTTTAGAACTTGGCAAAATAGGTCCTTATAGTTATAAACTTTAGAATAATGATATTTTCAGCCACTTTAGTATAAAATTTCAATGTTACGATATATACCCCTATGCATAAAAATATTTGCAAAACAAGTCCAAAAAGCCATGCAAGCTTATTTTAGGATTCCAAATGATATTTGCAGGTTATAGGTTATTTGAATAAGCTAAAATAAGATGTTCTAACGTAAAAAAAGTTTAGAAAAAGGATTCGTTAGCTAGAAAATCAAAACGGGTTGTTTTTAGGGTTTTAATAAAAAAACACATAGGTTTGAGGATTCAAAGCTTCAAACAAGAGTTCATATATGATTTTAAGAGTATTGATTGAAACATTCAAATACTGAAATATAAGGGCTTATGGAACAAGATCTTAGGCTTACTTGAGCTAAAATGGGTCAAAATGGGGTTTTCGGGTTCGTACGCCTAGTAATGACTTCAAGGCTTCGTTTTTCTTGCTTCTTGGCTTCTATTCTGAGCTTAGGGACTTCTCTTGACCTTCCTTGATCTGAGTTAGAACTCCATTGATGAGTATATGAGTTTTTGAGTTGTGGTTTGAAAGGGGTGTGGAGTTCGGCTTATATAGGGCTCAAGAAGCCTTTGTGCCCAAGTTTTCTAGTTTGCTTAGTGTCAAGGCTACTTAGATGATTCATGGTAGCTAGTATGATGAGTATTGTGGCTAGATTGTAACTAGTGGGGTGGAACGGTGTTGAAGGGGTGTTTGGAGGCCACGACTAAGGAAGGAGCAACAAGGAGGTGATGTAGCAAGCTTGGTGGCCAAGGAAAACAATATAGGTGCTTGTAAGCTACTTGGGTGGCTTCTTGGTGAGTCATAGTGGTGCTTGGTTGGTTGCTTGGGTTTAAAAATGGGTCAAAATGGAGCAAAATGGGTCACGGTTGGTTTAGGGCTCGATTTAGGGTTTTGGACTTTTAGATTGAGTTAGGGTTAGGGTTTAGGATAGATTAAGGTTTAGGATTAGTGTTAGGACTGAGATTAGGGCTTAGGATTAAGGTTTAGGGCTTAGTTTTAGGTTTAGGGTTTAGTTTTTAGTTGAAAGTGAAATAAAAAAAAAAAACAAAAAAATAAAATTAGGGTTTAGGTTTGTTTTTAGGGTTTAGGGTTTTAGATTAGGGTTTAGGATGAATTAGGGTTTAGGTTTAAGGTTTAAAAGTCATGCATTAAGTGCTTGTACCTTGTACTAAAGTGGTAGTAAGAAACCAAAGTGATTTAGGAGGTAAAATGACCTAATTTGACTTTCTTGCATTATTGACTTATACATTGAGCTTTAATGTTTTGTAACTAGATTTAGGAGGGAAAAGATATTCAAATGTTATGTATGATACTTGTACACATGCTTTAAAGGCTTGTACATTCATTTTATATGTATACATTACATATAATTAGGGTTTTGATATAAACGTTAACGTTTAATGCTTGTTTTGAAATAACGTTTTGAAAAGTACGTTAAATGGATAATGTACTTGGTGAAATGATATTAAGATATAGACTTGACATATTAGGATGTTTACATGATGTAAACATAGATAGAGATGGCATTGGTAGAGGTTGTGTGAGCTCGTTTACTTTAGAGATGCAAGTTACGTTGCATAATGAGATAAAGCAAAAAATTTCCCTGTAAAAGGTGGTTTATATATAATAGATGGATAGTACATTGCATCTAATTTAATAGATGGATATTTACATTGATGAAAATTGCAAGTTGTTATACCCAAGCAAGCTGATAGACAAAAGATAAAAGAGCGGTCGAACCTTATATAAAAAAACTATATTAACCATTATTAATCCGATTAGAATGTTGGTTTGTTTATTAAGTGAAATGATTTCTTATTTCTCGAGGTGGCATATCGTTCTTAAGTCTTAGGCGTTACATCATCCTAAAGACCTAGAGACACATTATTCTGTTCCCAATTATAGCAATACCGTATAAAGCATCCTTATTTGTTGATTATAATCTATCTTAAGGAATTAAAGCAATGGTGATCTTATTAAACCCTGTCATAGAGACTTAGCCACTTACCGCTTATGGCATTGTATACACTAGTAGTTCCACTTGTCCCAAGTATATAATGGAATCTAACGTTAATTTGTTGAATTTCTAGGTCACCTGGCTAGTCCACCGATCAATAAGCATCGACAATATCAATTAACTAGTTAGCTCGAAGGGCGTATCCTAGACCACATATTAGAAGTACAATACTTGTGTAAACTATTATTCTATATGTATAAATTCTATATGGAGAGCTATCACCAGACTCTAGATCCGCTTCGGTCCACTTTGATAGAATCAGTTGAACGATAGGTCGCATACAAAAGCGCGTATACAAGTATAAATCAACATTCAGATATTCATATGATAATGTCTTAATACCCCGATAGGTATTAGCCTTCAAAAGTCATTCATAATTAAAGAGTAATAATTATCAGGTTAAAAATACAGAGTTAACGAATGATACCATAAACTGAACGGATTACTAAAGGATATGGAATACACGATGTCTTATGGAATGAATACGTTGTCGACCTCTTCTACTTTCTTTTTCTCCTCTGAAAATCGACTTTTGTGGTTTAGGTATCGAGGAATATTGATTTAGCATACTTAAAACTTGTTTTTGAGTTTTCTATTATTAAGGTCTGGCAAGGTCGTTGGATAGGCGTATCCATGTATTAGATTCGGCGTAATATGGGGATTTCTTGAAGTTGGGGAACACGTTTGATATCTACCAGAATATTCTATCGATTCCATATCTTGAATTGGCGTATGAGTCCTCTGGATACGGTGTATCCGATCTTCATTCTTTTGTGATCTTTGCGTGAGTAGCACGGATACACCGTATCTTCCTTTATGGATACGGCGTATTGTCTTCATAATATGTAATCTCAACAAATATCGGTATTTAGCTCCAGATGAGCGCATTTTGTAAAGTTTCACCAATTACTCCATATTATGCATTCTCAATTTAAATAACGATTAGTAACAATTCCTTTGGCAATACTATTACAAAATGGGTTAATAACATGGGAGATAAATGATATATAAAATGACTTATTTGATGTCATCAAATATCACCCACTTGAAATCTACTTGTCCTCAAGTAGCCTTTAGAAGTTTATAAAAATGTATCACTTAAGGATATTTTCCGTTAAAGCACTTATTCGATCTATTATAAGTACACAACCAAACACCTCATCAAATAGGAAGATGAAAACACTCAAATCACTCAACTAATCTATGTTGGTAACATGTACTAATTCGCTTAATTGCCTTGGTCGTGACGAGGTATTCTATCACTAGATTGGCAGGATACACAATCTCCACTACTTAAAGCAAGGAGTAAACAAGTTTATAAAGGTAATTATGGGTTTTTGTATGGAATGGCTGTACGGTCTTGATCATTCTACATTCTTTTCACCAAAAGTTACACTCTTAACAAGGCAGTGAAGCGTCACATACACAACCCGAAACGCTGGGGATAGACATGTGTGTTCGATCACATCCCCATTCGCATTTAACCAACGGTTAGGATGAAGAATGATATAGGGTAGGAACCTTATAAACTTTCACCAAAACTTCGTTAAACAACAAAGGTACAAGACATGCATACACACCCGGAACGCCGGGATAGACATGCATGTTCGTATGAATCCTCATTCGCGTAAAACCAGTGGCTAATCATTAGGTGAGAGGGAAGTAAATTATTACATTGATGAAAATTTTGGGTTGTTATATTAAGACTTAAGACTACAAGTTGCTAGACACTTTTTTCTCGACCGTTACCATGATTAAGACACAATTATTTACAACGTCTTGATCATCGATCAAAAACAACAACCTAAGTTGGCGTTAACGTAACGGTCAACTTCCCAATCATCCCAAAACTTTACATACTCTACAAAGCAAGTGGCGATATCTTCCAGTTTCTACAATACTCTACATCGTTGATTTTTTAGACGTATGAACGAATAATCGATCCTTCGTGTAATTCTTTCGGTAGTTGCGAAACGATTATCTTCAAACTTTCTTTCTCCCTCTTTGTATTTTTCACATTTTTTCAATTTTTTTTTCATTTTTTTTGCTAACAATACTTTAAATCTCGGTGTAGTTTCACCATCTTCACGATCATAATAATTCCGGATAATTTCTTTGATAGTTCCTTCGTTCTTCGGATTCACCATTAATTGTGACGGCAGTAAAATCACATGAGTTTTGACTACTAATATACATTCCCATTTGCAATGTGCAAATTTCCAACCGCACCAAAGATAGAAAATGACACAAGACTCGGGAAATACAAACTTTACACTTTAAGCAACTAGCAACTGTAAATTAAAACTTAATCTAACAGGGTAGGTTAAGGTGTAAGGGTGTAACGAAACAAATAGTTGGTGTAATTCCTAAAGGATTGGCTCTACGGGTTTTTCTAGTGGATCTTCACTCTAAAGATGAGAGTGGAAAAGGGTTTAAACGGGAGGTTAACTAACCGGTGTAGTTAGTTAATAAGCAACATGTAAAGGCGATTTAGGTGTAATCCTAAAATTTACCAATTTAAACAAGTTACTCCAATTAAATCCATAATACTCATTATTGTGGTCTCGAATAGATATACCAAGCCAAGTTCTAAAGTCTACAACATCACCGGCACACTCATATTTTTGTGGAATTTGGGTAAACATTTGGAAACGGAAAGGCTAAATCCTCACAATATCTAACAAGGGTTATTGTGTGCGGGTTATGTATCATGTAATTTCACAAAAGTATGCTTGAATTTTTTTTTAATTTGAGCATAATTTAAGCATTTTAGTGTGAAAAATAGGACAAGTAAACATTCTAATTCCATCCCCCACTTGAATTATACAACGTCCTCGTTGTATATATAAAACATTAAATACGGGAATTTAAAAAGAATTAGAATGAGAAACTCCCCTGATATTTGCTCGGTAGATTCTCCAAGTTGCGTTTATGAGCAAGATTGTGTGCTGAAAAAGCGTCTGAATCCTAGCACGAACATCAAGATTTCCAGATTTGTAAATACATCACCAACATCGTCGATTTTTCTTTCACGAGGTCCTGTGTAAATTCTCAGAAAACAAATGCAATTCTATCTCCGTGTATTCGTTTGGTTAGACTCGAAATAAATACCTAAAACTGTACAGGAAGTCAATACGCCGTATCCATTCCCCAGGATACGCCGTATTGATACATGTATACGTGTTTGTATTCATTTAATGATTAAGCGTATAGACTGTGGCTGAAAATAAGATTGTAATAACCGTCCAGATAGTCGATTACGCTGTAACCATAATGGTTTGGATACGCCGTATAGACAGTCTGGGAAGACAGACTCAATAAAAATTAAAAATACATTCCGGGTTGTCTCCCGGCAAGCACTTTTGTTTACAGAAAAGTCTTTAAGTTAGACTTGCCCCAATTTACTCACATTCTTATATAACAATTTGGGGTCGAACGGGATGCCAAATGGTACATACAAATTCTTGAATTAGAAAATAAATGATATCCGGGCCTTTTTGTTAATAGATTCCAATCATGATATTAGAAATTTATAATCCTTGAAAAAAAGTTTCAGTTTTGAAAATTATAATTAGATGTAATCATGAATTGTTTCCAAAGCTTTTTTATGAGCATTGTGTATAGGACCAACATCGGTATTTTTATTACATCAGTAACTGTTTGACAAAGATAATCCCCTCGAAGTGTGTTAATTATCGACTTTATCATTATCATTGTCCGTATCCATTTTTAATTCATCGGGATAAATTACGTTAAAAGGAAATAGATCATTAAAGTTTAAAACATTTTGTTCCTCTTCATCACATTCGGACAATGATGTTTCATCTTTCAAATTAAATTCATCGATATGTTGAGGGTTTAAAATCGGTTCAGTTAATAAATCTGATTTAGACGTTTGAGCATCATTGTAAACAATGGCTGGAAATTCATTCTTGAAATCTTTAAAGAAGTCTAAATCATCAAAATAACTGACCGTAGGCTTGGGTGATGGAAGCAAAGGCATATTGACTTTATCATTATCATTTTCTGAATCCGTTTTTAAATTGTTGACAGAAATTATTTTGTAGGAAAATGAATTTTTGTCAAAAATTATCGTGCAATCTTCATCGTCGGATTCGTCAAACGATATTCTAACATGTCAAATTTCAATCATTGTTAAAAGAACATACCGTAGGCCCACACGAGATTGCTGCTTCAATGAACGTGTCCGGTAAAAGATTTTACTGGGATTCAGTTTTTCCACATATCCGAGTCGTGAACGTCTTCATTAATCCCCCAGATCTACCATATCTTAGCAGATTCCCATTTATGCACCTACCACGGCCTACGAGCTTTTCTTCCTCAAGCCTGATATACTCTTCCATAGTAATGTTGGGGTCGTCCATTTTAACCTGTAATAAATTTGCTAGGAAAGAAAATTGTCAAATAGCTTAATACGCCGTATTCAGTGAACTGAATACGCCGTATTGATGATAGAGTCGAATACGCTGTATTGGTTTGAAAAAAATTTATACGCCGTATCCAATAAATTGAATACGTCGTATTGAGTATTCAACTCAGAAAGTTACAGTAGACTGTAACAATGCAGAAAACCACACAAACACACAATATGCAAAAATATACAATGCAGAAATCAAACACACAAATATGCAAATTAATCTAAACTAAACTAAACTAAAACACTAATAAATAAGAATTAAACAACTTCACTCCCCGACAACGACGCCAAAAACTTGATGTATCGTTGTGTAGGTGTTATTTCAGCGGCGCCAAAAACTTGATTTGCTGTCGTTGTATGGTATATTTAAGATGATTCAAGTTTTAAATTTATATTTTTCCGACTCAACCAAAAACAACACTCTAACGGGCAGTGTACCCGATCGTATATTTACCGTGGAAAGTAGGGTTCGAACACTTGAAGCGAAGGTTAAATCTATCAAGTTAATTAAAACTTGGTTATCTAATCTATGTTAAATTCTACTCTAAAACTAGTTAAACCTGACTGACAGTCTAAATCCTAATCCAAAGGAAAAGGGGGTTTTTGAGCCTGAAGACTGGAACGGTTTGTTTGGTTGGAACTACAATCAAATCAAACACTGTTACCCCTGCAAGCTAATAACCAAAAGATAAAAGACGGTCGAACCTTATATAATGAAAACTGTATAACCATTATTAATCGATTTAAAACGTTGGGGTTGTGTATTAATGCAATGATTCTTCTCTTGAGGTGGCATATCATTCTTAAGACTTAGGCGTTACATCATCCTAAGACCTAGACACATTAATTATGTCATAATTAAAGCATCCGCATAAAGCATCCTTATTTGCTAATTATAATCTATCTTAGGGATTAAAGCAATGGTGATCTTGTTAAACCCTAGCTCATAGAGACTTTATCCACTTACCGCTTAATGGCAATCTATACATTAGTAGTCCACTTGTCCAACCATCCAATGGAATCAGAACATTAATTGTTGAATTATCTAGGTCGCCTACTAGTTAACACGATCAATAAACCATCGGCAATATCCAATTAACTAGTTAAGCCTGAAGCGTATCCTAGACACAAACTTAGAAGGACAATACTTGTGTAACTATTATTCTAGATGTATAAATTACTATATGGAGAGCTATCCCGGACGCTAGATCTGCTTGGTCCACTTTGCTAGATCCAGTTGAATGATAGGTCGCATACAAAAGCGCGTAAAGAAGTATAAATTGATAAACATAAACACGCACTTAACGATAAATCAAGAAATTGATATAAACAAATACCAAACATTCAGATCTTTATAATAATGGCTAATACCCGAAGGTATTAGAATTTAAACTTTATAATAAATACAAGAGTATTAATTTAGCCAAGGTAAACTAACCGAGTTAACGAATGATACCAAAAACTGAACGATTTCTAAAGTATATGGAATTACACGATGTATCCTATGGAATTGAATATGTTGCTCAACCTCTTCTGCTCTTTTTCTCCTCTGAAAATTGACTTTTTTGGTTTCGGTATCGAGAATATGATTTAGCACACTTAAAACTTTTTTTTGAGTTTTCTATTTATAAGGTCTGGAAGTCGGTTGGATACGGCGTATTGGGGATTTCTTGGAGTAGGGACCATGTTAGATATCTTCCAGAATATTATATTGATTCCATTTCTTAAATACGGCGTATTGAGTCATCTGGATATGGCGTATTGATCTTCATTCCTTTTTGTGGTCTTTGGTGAGTGCAGGCATGGATACGCCGTATCTTCCTTGATGGATACAACGCATTGGTCTTCAGAATAGTAATCATCAAAATATCTTCATTTAAGCTCCAGAATGCGCGCCTTTTGCTATGTTTCACCAATTACTCCATAATTACTGCAATTCTCAAATATAAACGATTAAGTAACAATTCTTTGCAATAACTATACAAAATGGGTTAATATCGTGGGATAAATGATGCTACAAAATAGACGTTATTTGATGTCATCAGCATCTTTAGAGGTGCTTGAAGACTTCTTTTCCTTTGACCTTGAATCTCTGGATGACTTAGCTTCTTTGCTTGATGTCCTTCTTTTCGTCCCTCGGTCTGATCCAGTGGAGGGGTCTCGATCTTTGTCACTGTCGTCTCGACTCCTCTTCAACGTAAATACTTCACCATATGTATTGAATAGATCTTTGTCAGTGTTGTAAGACTCG
>BQNB010096327.1:0-25652 GCA_026074375.1 Tanacetum coccineum
TCATTTTCAATAGAAACCAACGTTGTGAGAAAATCGTCTTTTCTAAGGATAATAATTCGTTAATAAACCTTAATTCACAATTAAGAAACTTTTCACGCCACTTAGCAAGCATATTCATCTTATAAATCTTTTAGATCATTTTAGCATAATTCTCATAGTTTAATTGATTAGTAATTCTAGTATTAATATTAGTACAATTTTTAGTATTGAAAAAATTAGTTTTCTAAAAGTAGTTTAATTTCTAAAATCAAAAATCAAAAAAGATAATCAAGCATTTTACTTCAAAACATAAACGTGGTTTTCAATTCAAATCTTAACGTGGACATCGACTCCGGAAGATTGATCATTGTTTATCCTCAAGCAATTTTCACATCTAACGGGAATTAGTATATTATATTACTCGACTCGTTTTGTATGTATCAGTTTTTGGCATCGCTGTCGGGGAGATTTTGTTACGATCATCACGTTTTGTTTCATGGTTGATGCCTTGAAGATCCTTTCTCCTTGAAAGTTTTTTTTGTATCTATTAAAAATATAAAATGCAAAAAAATATATAAAAAAATAAAAATACCAAAAAAAATTTCATTTTATTTTCTTTATTAAAAATCCAAAAATATTTTTCTCCTTTCTTTTTTTATATATTATTTTATCTTTCTATATAGTGCATGAGTACACGTTCTTCCGCTAGACGAATTTTTTGAAGATCCCGAAAGATTATTAAGTCGACGAAATCGAAGTGAACCGTCACGCCTTTATGATCTAGAAGAAGACAATATGGACGGACAAGTTTCACCGCAGGGTACGATACCCGACCTCCATTCGATGGAGGAGTTACTTCAGGCACCTACCGATGGTGTAGGGGATGCAATTGTTGTACCCCTCATTCTTGCTAATCAATTCGAGTTGAAGATCGGTTTACTTAATCTAGTAATCGCCATCGCTTTTCATGGTTTTGAAAACGATGATCCTCATTCTCATATTCGACGATTCACAAAAATAACACAAACAGTTAAACTTAATAACGTTCCGGGTGACGTTGTTAAACTGTTGTTATTTCCGTTTTCTCTTGAAGGAGCACCCAGACTTGGCTAGAAAAAGAACCTCCAAATTCTATCACAACTTGGAACGATCTTGTGTCCAAGTTCGTGAACCGTTTCTTTCCTCCTTCTAAGACCACCAATCTTCGAAATGAAATCACGAGATTTCAACAAAGATTCAGTGAGACATTTTCTGAAGCCTTGGGACCGATTTAAAGATCTTCTTAACAAATGTCCCCATCATGGCTTTTCTCCTCTCCATCAGATTGATACTTTCTACAATAGTTTAAATCAATCTGAGCAGGATTCTCTTAATTCTGCAGCTAATGGTAATTTCTTGACAAATAATACCCAAGAAGCTTTGACTATTATTGAAAACAAATCTAAAGTTGAAACTTCTAGAAGCAAACCACAAGTTATTAGTGCTAGTGGGAGCTCGACTCAAGATGCCCATGTAACCTCTCTCACTAAGCAAGTTAAAGCTCTTCTCTTTTCTTTTAACCAACCAGTTAATTCTATACAAAATGGTTGCGAGACTTGTGGTGGTCCACACCCTTACTACGAGTGTCAAGCCAAAATAAAAATAAAAACAAAGAAAAAGAAAAAGACAAAGAACAAAAAAAAAAGAGAAAAAAAAAAAATAAAAAAAATGAAAACAAGATAAAAACAAAATTAAAAATAAAAAAAAAAAAAAAAAGAAAAAACACACAACAACAACAGCCAAAAGACCAAAAGAATAAAAAGAGAAAAAAAAAAAAAGAAGAAAATAAAAAACAAAATCAAAAAAAAAACAAACAAAACAAAACAATTAAAAAAAAAAGAGCAAAAAAAAAAAAAAAAAGAAAAACAAACAAAAAACCTATATTCCTCCCCACCAACCCCGCGCCCCGCCCTCCCCACCCCTCCCATCCCTACCACCCCCCCCCCCCCACCCCTGACCCACCCCCCACTCCCCAACCCCCCCAACACCCCCCCTCCCCACCGCCCCACACCGCCCCGGACCCCACACACCCACCCACACACACAACAACCAGCCCACCTCGTAGCCAAACCATCCCAACACCCAACTAAAACCCGTGGCTACATCTCATGACGAAAACCTCACACTCTCGCACAATCACCACTGTGTCAATAGCTTCCCACCACAAGGTAACCTACCTCAGCATAATCTATCGTATCTAATAACATCCTTGTACCCACCCGGATTAACTCTAGGAACTTACTCGAATAAAAACCATCCACGCAACCATCATGAAATAAACAGTTGAAGTTAACAAAATTAATCAAAACAGGAACCAAAATCAGAACCAGAATTGATATAACCAAGGTTCTCAAAACCAAGGTTATAATCAAAACAGGGGTCAGAATTATAATCAAGGAAATAATTACAACCAAAATCAAGGATATAATCAGAATCAAGCTCAGCCGAATGTTCCATCCTTGGAAGAAATAATGAATCAACATATGAGAACAACTGAAGCTAGAATGCAACAAATGCAAGATTACAATAACCAACAAATACAACATTTGAAAACCCAAAATACTAATATGTCAAATATGATGGGTCAAATGCACAAGGTTCTCATGGAAAGACCTCAAGGTGTGCTTCCGAGCAACATCGTTCCTAACCTTAGGGAAGATCTTAAAGTT
The DNA here is from genome assembly GCA_026074375.1 of Tanacetum coccineum. Taxonomy (NCBI): domain Eukaryota; kingdom Viridiplantae; phylum Streptophyta; class Magnoliopsida; order Asterales; family Asteraceae; genus Tanacetum; species Tanacetum coccineum. Next base: position 2,688 of record BQNB010096327.1, read on the forward strand.
ATCACCACACAGAGTGACTTTAGCTGGACCCTCGGTTCTTCCTCATCCTCTTTCTTCTTCTAAGGAGGGTTGGGGAAGAGAACCGATATACCACGGTACCAGGTACTATACACTGAGAGTACTTCAACAAGAGTCCCAACCTTCGTAAAGTTCATCCGTCTCCGCTACTGACATCTTCTGAGCTTTACTCTTGCTCCTGGTTCTACTCCCTATGATTCCTGAGCTAAATTTGCATCAACCTTTCGATACCATAACCTTCGAGGTTTTTGAATAAGGAAGAGAGGGGCTGTCGAAGAACAAAGCTGGATATAGCAAATCACAGTTCTTTGCAAATGTTTAAGAAAATAGGACTGGTCAGATGATCAGGCTTTTGGTCGAGGAGCTTTAGCCACATATATGCCTAATGTCGCTAAAATGGTTAAAGATCTCCATAACTAATAAGGAGAACATCTTGAACTAGCCAAATACTCCGTTGAATGAGAACTAATGCTCAGAAATTGTGATCCTCAAAAAGGTTACCTGAAAAAACTTGGAGACACTGAGAGGTTTCTCATTCCATGTGATTTCTATGGGCTTGAGTCATGCATGGCCCTAGCCGATCTAGGTGCTAGCATAAACTTAATGCCCCTTTCTGTATGGATGACACTATCTCTTCCCGAGCTTACTCCCACTTGAATGACCCTCGAGTTAGCTACCCGGACTGTAGCTTATCCAACCGGTATAACTGAGGATGTTTTCGTTCAAGTGGGAAAGTTTACATTCCCGTCTAACTTTGTTGTAGTCGACTATGATGTCGATCCTCGGGTCCCTCTTATCTTAGGGAGACCTTTCTTGAGGACGACACATGCTCTAGTCTACGTACACGGAGAAGAGCTAACTCTTCGAGTCGGTGATGAGAAATTGGTCTTCAACATTGAAAGTACCTTGAAATATCCTCGAAAACATGGTGATGAATCAATCCATAAGATTAACATTCTTGATATTACATGTGAGGATCTTTTCCATGAGGTGCTTAATGTTCAAAAGTCAAATAATCCCATGAGTGGCAGTCCCACTTCTTCTTCTGACCCTATGGTCGCATCTCTCTCCCCTTCTCTCAATCCCTTTGGGGATAGTGATTTTATCTTGGAGGAGATCGACACTTTTCTTGCTTCTAATGATTAGATATCACCGGATATCGATGACGGAATATTTAATCCGGAGGGAGAAAATCAGTCTTATTGAGGAATTATTAAATAATGAAATCCTAAATGATCTCCCTCCTCCTCTTCCTGTGTATGAGATTAATGAAACTAAAAAGATTAAAATTTCAATCGATGATCCTCCTGATCTTGAACTCAAGGACTTACCTCCTCATCTCGAGTATGCGTTTTTAGAGGGAACTTCTAAGTTACCCGTCATAATCGCTAAAGACTTGAAGAGGGAGGAAAAAGAACAGCTTCTAAAGGTTTTAAAATCACATAAACGGGCGATAGCTTGGAAAATATCTAATATTTGAGGCATTGATCCTAATTTTGCACCCATAAGATATTCATGGAAGATGATTTTAAACCGGATGTTCAGCACCAGAGACGGGTAAATCCTAAAATCCATGAAGTAATTAAAGCAGAAGTTATCAAACTTCTTGATGCTAGATTAATTTACCTTATTTCTGATAGTCCTTGGGTGAGCCCTGTTTACGTCGTACCCAAAAAAGGGAGGGTAGACTGAAATTACTAAAGAAAATAATTACTATCCTACACATGGATTTGGTCACGGGATTGGCGCATTTGTAATACATCAAAAGTTAAACGACGCCACCCGTAAAGACCACTTTCCTCTCCCTTTCATAGACCAGATGTTAGAGCATTTAGCAGGAAACGAATTTTATTATTTCTTAGATGTATTTTCTGGATACTTTTAAATTCATATTGATCCCTAAGAGCAAGAGAAAACCACCTTCACCTGCCCTTTTGGAACATTTGCTTACCGAAGGATGCCTTTCGGTCTTTGTAATGCTCATGGGACGTTCCAAAGGTGTATGGTGGCTATTTTCCACTTTATGATTGAGAAAACCATAGAAGTTTTCATGGATGACTTTTTGGTCTTTTGGGATTCATTCTCATCCTGCCTCTCCCATTTAGATATGATACTAAAATGGTGCGAAGACACCAATCTAGTTCTAAATTGGGAGAAGTGCCATTTCATGGTCAAAGAGGGCATTGTCCTCGGCCATAAGATCTCTAAAAGTGGTATTAAAGTTGATAGAGCTAAAATGGATGTGATTGCGAAACTACCTCCTTCGACTACGGTTAAAGGGATTAGGAGCTTCTTGGGTCACGCTAGTTTTTATAGGAGATTTATCAAAGATTTCTCCAAAATAGCTCGGCCAATGACCCACTTGTTGGAAAAAGACACTCCTTTCTTCTTCTCTGACAAATGTCTTTCTTCTTTTAAGATTCTTAAAAAGAAGTTAACCAAAGCTCCTATCCTTGTGTCCCCGAACTGGGACTTACCGTTGAGCTATTTTAATTCTAGTGACTTTGACCGTCTGAGCCGTTTTAAACAAAGAAAAGATAAATATTTTTAGGCCATACAAAAAAAGAAACCCACAATGCGAGTAGACCTTATCAGGCGCTCAGAATAGACCATTACACCACTACGGAAAAAGAGTTATTAGCCGTGGTGTACGCGTTTGAGAAATTTCGGTCTTACCTTGTCTTATCTAAGACAATAGTGTACACGGATCACTCGGATTTAAAGTACCTGTTTGCTAAGCAAGATGCTAAGCTGAGATTGCTCCGGTGGATTCTCCTGCTCTAAGAATTTAATATCGAGATTCACAATAAAAAAGGAGCAGAGAATCTCGCGGCCGATCATTTGAGCAGATTAGAAAATCCTCATCAATGGGATCTTGTTGGTATGGAAATGAATGACAATTTTCCACATGAGTCCCTGAATATGATTTCTATAATCCCTGAAAAACCCGCCCCGTTTTGCCGATATTGCAAACTACCTAGTGGTAATGTGCTTATTAAAGGGATGTCATCCCAGCAGAAAAAAAGAACATTCTTAAGGATGTTCGACATTATTTCAAGGGAATGACCCTTATCTCTTTAGATTTGTACGATCAGATTATTCGGACACGATGTGTGGACCGGCATGAAGCTATGGATATTCTCCAGGCTTGCCACAATGGTCACATCGGGGGACATCATGGCCCGAACTACACCACCAAGAAAGTTTTTGACTCTGGTTTTTTCTGGCCCACAATATATTGCGATGCCCATGAATTTGTCACACACTGTGACTCATGTCAACGTCAGGGAAAAATCTCACAGAGGGACGAAATGCCCTAAAATCCTGTTCAGAATTGTGAGATCTTTGACGTCTGGGGCATCGGCCATTATTGCCCGTTCTCGTCTTCACGAGGGAACCTATATATTCTCGTGGCTGTCGACTATGTGTCTAAATGGGTTGAAGTATAACACCCTCATTTTTGACATATAGCAGCGGAAGCTCATCTGGGGTATTATTTCATAGTACAACAGTCATAATCATAGAAAACGACTCAAAAGAGACGTTTTTAAAAGATAAGTTATCATTCTTTATTTCATCAGAGTTTTTACAAACAGAGGTCCCAAAATCTACATGAAAACATAAAGTTTGAATGATAACAGTTTAGCCATCTTCAAGTCCGTGCCACTCAGTGCCATTAGATGTTCAGTTACCTGAGATAAACATGCTAAAAAGGTCAACACAATGGTTGAGTGAAATTCATAGGTTTATAATAAATAGTGTGAATACAAGTCATCATAGAGTGGTTTTTTGTTTACGTTGTTATAACACCATAAGTGAATAATTCAATGAGTAAATTAATTTATGGAAAACATTATTATTGCCCTAAGCTCATGGCACTCAAACTGACTAGTTGTAGTATATCCATAATGATATATAAAAGATAATTGGTCGCCCAGTGTAGGTATTGCCATATACCTATAGAGTTCAAAATATAGTGTGTTTGGTACCTATCGCGGTTAACGACAAACGGGATTCGTCAATCCCAATAGGCCTATCCATAATATTCGCGTTCACTCGCAAGTCTTTGTTTTGACCATGGGGTAACTAGGGACGATGATGAATAGTAAAAAGGCATTGGCGCCTTTTTATAACTGACTTGGGTTAATTCGTTTTGAACTTTGGGAAATGGTGCATTTGGCCCTTGTCTTTGGTTATAAAAGGTGTTGGTGTAAAAAGAAGTTTAGGAAATAGCAAGAGTGGTCCCTGTGGTTTTGTAAAAAGGGATTGGGCTAGGATATTGGGCTTATGAATACGGGTAAGGTTTTAAAGGGTTTAGAGGCCCACTTAAACCTTAGGGACCATTTGTGTCACATTTGGAAACTTGAGGGACTGAAATGGAATATTTTGAGGTTTGTCTTTGACTTCTGTTGACCAAGGTTGACTGGAGGTTGACTTTTTCTGGCTTTGGCTTTCGGCTTTTGCACGTTCTTCCGTTCTCGTGTCCGTGTTTGCTTGTTTTTGATGGTTTTCTTATGATTTCTGATATATCCGTACCTGCACACATAGAACACAGAAACAAGTATATTTTTGCCATTTTTTACTGTGTTTTGGGTTTAATTGGGTTATTTTATGTATAAATGGATATGTGTATTTAACACTTATCACTTACTTAAAGGTAGTCGTTGCACCAATTTGTACACGATATCGATTGATGATATGATGAAGTCTTCTCCAATATGCTTGTTGTCCAAAGCTTCCAAGTCCAAATCATGGTTGTGGCATCGTCGTTTAAACCATTTAAACTTTGGCACAATAAATGATCTTGCTCGAAAAGATCTGGTTAGAGGTCTACCAAGATTGAAGTTTGAAAAAGATCATCTTTGCTCAGCCTGTCAACTTGGAAAAAGCAAGAAGTTCTCCCACGAACCAAAATCTGAAAATATAAATATGGAAGTTCTTCATACCCTTCACATGGATCTGTGTGGTCTAATGAGAGTCCAGTGTATTAAAGGGAAGAAATACATTTTAGTCATCGTGGATGACTATTCAAGATTCACATGGGCAAAAGTTTTTGAGATCAAAGGATGAAACTCCAGAGTTTGTCATCAACTTTCTTAAGCAAATACAGGTTGGTCTCAACAAAACAGTCAGATACATCCGCACAGATAATGGAACGGAATTCGTCAACCAAGTTATGTCTGAATACTATGAAGGTGTTGGCGTATTTCATCAAAAATCTGTTCTGAGAACTCCTCAACAAAACGGCGTTGTCGAAAGACGAAATCGTACACTTGTGGAAGCAGCACGTACAATGATGATATTTTCAAAAGCACCGATGTTTCTATGGGCAGAAGCAGTAGCTACTGCTTGTTACACCCAGAACCGATCCCTAATTCATACTCGTCACAACAAAACCCCTTATGAGCTTGTACATGATAAGAAGCCTGATCTTACATTTCTCTGAGTATTTGGTGCTCTGTGCTATCCTACAAATGATAGCGAAGATCTAGGAAAATTTCAAGCCAAAGCTGACATTGGGATTTTCGTGGGTACACATGAGTTCAGGACCCGAGCCTATCATTATGACCCCTGGACAACTCAAATCAGGGCTCGCTCCAACAGATAAAGAGCTGGAGATGTTATTTCAACCAATGTTTGATGAATACCTTGAACAATCTCGAGTCAATGAACCAGTACCGTCTGCTACTGCAGTTAACACTCAAGTTGTTCCACCTGGTACATCTTTGTCTACAACAATTGCTCAAGACGCACCGTCTACAAGTGCTTCATCGTCAACATCAGATATGCATCATCCAGTCCGACATCAAGGCATTGCAGAAGAACCCACTCTCGAAGACTCCCCAATCACTCACAATGCTCTACATCCTTCATTTAACCCTGTTACTGGAGAACCTGGTTCGACACAGTCATCATCTGGGAATGTTAATTCAGCTGAACTCAACCAAGTTACTCAACCACCAGATCATCTCAGAAGATGGACCAAAGATCACCCTCTTGATAACATCGTTGGCAATCCATCTCGTCCTGTATCTACCAGAAAACAGTTAGTATCCGATGCTTTGTGGTGCTGTTTCCATACTGAACTGTCCAAAGTCGAACCCAAGAACTTCAAAATGGCCGTGATAGAAGACTGCTGGTTTCAAGCCATGCAAGATGAAATTCACAAATTTGATCGACTTGAAGTATGGGAATTAGTACCTCGCCCAATCTATGTTATGGTTATCGCTCTCAAGTGGATCTACAAAGTAAAGCTTGATGAATATGGTGATGTACTAAAAAACAAAGCTTGGTTAGTTGCAAAGGGATATCGTCAGGAGGAAGGTATTGATTTTGAAGAATCGTTTGCTCCAGTTGCACGGATAGAAGCCATCAGAATATTCATTGCCAATGCCGCAACCAAGAATATGATCATCTACCAAATGGATGTCAAAACTGCTTTTCTAAATGGTGATCTTCAAGAAGAAGTCTTTGTCAGTCAGCCTGAAGGATTTGAAGACCAGGATAATCCTACTCACGTTTATCGTCTGAAGAAGGCTCTTTATGGGCTAAAGCAGGCACCAAGGGCGTGGTATGACACACTATCAAAGTTCCTTTTGGCCAACAATTTCTTCAAGGGTGTCGTGGATCCAACGTTATTCACCGCTAAATCAGACAAAATATTTCTACTTGTTCACATATCGGAGATGACATCATTTTTGCCTCAACAGTATCATTAATGCGTGTCATATATTTTCAAAGAAATGAGCTCCAAATCTTCACGATGTCAATGATGGGGACCAAATGAACGTTTTTCTTAGGACTTACTAGTTTCTCAAAGTCCCAGGGCACTTTATTAACTAAGCAAATGCTCTCGAAACCTTAAAGAAATAATGGAATGGATCTCTTGAACCGTGTCGAAAAACCATGGTGGATCGATTGAAACTGGACAAGGATCTCATGGGGATTCTAGTTGACCAAACTCGATTTAGAGGAATGGTTGGCTCCCTAATGTACCTTACAGCCAGTAGACCAGACCTTGTATTCGTTGTATGCATGTGTGCTAGATATCAGGCTAAGCCTACCAAAAATCACTTTGAAGCTATCAAACGTGTCTTTCGGTACTTGAAAGGAACCATTAACATGGGTCTTTGGTATCCGAAAGACAACGCCATGTCACTCACAGCTTATGTCCAGATGCAGATCATGGGGATGTCAATATTCCAAGAAGAAGTACGTCTGGGAAGTGCTCGTTTCTTGGAGATGATTGTAGCTGGTATAAAGAAGCAAGAGCACTTCAATATCTACAACAGAGGCTGAATACATTGCCATGTCTGGATGTTGTGCTCAAATCCTTTGGATGCGATCACAGCTTAAAAACTACGGATTTGACTTCAATAAAAACAAAAAGAACAATGTTAATAATTATACTCAAAATAATTACTTAACACTTACTTGATGTAAACATTTAATTGTTTGATGCCCGTTTACATTGAACAATAATTTTTAGCTTACGCGATTTAACTTAACGATTACGATTAAAAGCAAACGCGTACAATACTAAGGATAGATAGTGAATTTATTGACATCGTCAATGACCCTAAAACATGGGGTGTTATAGTCTTACCCTATTAAAAGAATTTCATCCCGAAATTCAGTTTGAGTTGCCTTCCGAAATGGTGTTAATGAAGCGGTGTGGGTAAAAAAAAAATTATATGAACAGTGACCCCAACGGTCATGAACAGTGACTCTAACGATCATTGAATAGTGACCAACGGTCACTCCTCCCCTTTAAATACCAAATTTTTTTTATCCTCCATTTCTCCACACATCACTTAATCTTTCACTTATATTCCTCTTATCCAAACCTCTTAAAATATTGCATATCATCACACTCTTGGCGATGGCGACCGCGATAGCACTCAGCATTTATCTTGCCTATTTCCCATACGAAGAAGGATTTCAGTATCTGACCTTTATTCTAGCAATTCTCGTGCCCCTCATCGTTCTTGCAATCGGCGTGGATCTCCTTTGGAAGAAATAGATATTATTGCTAGGGGAGGGTTGTAATAAAGCTTGTATTTCCTTTATGTCCTTATGTAATCTTATTTCTAAGATAATAAACGGATGTTGTGGCAACAATTCTATTTGTTATTTTTATTTTATGTCATTCGAATATTTTTGGTACCAATCTTGGTAATCTTTGCATTCTTTAGTTTGCTTTAACTAGACGTGTTCAAGATTTGTGGCATTGGTTTAATATTTATTGTTGCGACCAAAGCTCGACTTCTAGCGGGCTTTTTCGTTCCCTTTGGCTAAACGCGTCAGTTATAACATCTTTCTTAGAGTGATAACGACTTTATACCTATGGTGGTGTCGTAACTACCAAGCTCTATGGTATTACGTATTCGTCGAAAATGATGAATTGGTATATTCCTTAATGGTGAGTAAACTTGTTAGTGGATCGTCCTAGGGTGACTAGGGATGCGTCTTAACTTTTGGACATAGGATTTTTGTATAAAATGATGTCGACTTTATATAGTACGGTGGTGTAAGAGTTTACTTGTCGATTATTTTGTCTGTTTAGTTTTCGCGATGATTACATTCTAGAATACTCACGCAGAAACTTGATAAAACTAGAAAAATGATTTTTGACAAGACGTTTTAAGGTGCTACTCCTTAGCACGGCCATGGTTACTTTCCTGAATTATACATAGTTGATCAGGCCATGTATAATTGAGGACGAACGATACATTTCTCATTTTTGTCAAAATGGCATTATGATTTGATGATATTCGTGAGAGTAGTTTGCAAGAGTAAATAAGGAATCTAAGTTAATATTGATGAAATTTTCATAATATGATAATTTGATAGATAATTTAAAGTCATTCGTACAACAAAAATTTAAGAGAAATACAATGAGAACTCCTAAGGAGATAAAGTTTAAGATAGTTCCAACTTAGGGTTTACTAGGCAAAGCGAGACAACTTTCTCTTTTAAGCTTTAATCTCATCCTCAATGTTGTTAAGGTATTGTTCAGTTTCTCCTCCTCCAAAGGCATACACCATTCCACGTGCTTTCGTACCTTCGGCTTGGTTTTCATGGTTTTGGTTCTTTAATTCCATGCAATCACTCTTGTAGTGCCCTTGATTCCCACATTCATAGCAGTAGTGTTTGTTTCTGACTGCCTTACGTTGCCTCTCTGATTGCTTTATAGCATAGTATTTGCAGGACTCCTATAGTCGTGGGCCAGATGGCCTACTCTGTTGCACTTGTGGCATTTGGGAGCACATGGACCATCATGGTGATAGTTGCATTTAGCGCATAGGGGTTTAGATCCCCCGAATGGCTTCTTCTCACCAGTCCCTGCAGTGTACGCCATGCTGGTGTTCTGCCTCTTATTTTGTTGTTGTTGTTGGTTATCATCTTGCTTTCTCTTATTCTCTGTCTAACGATCAGTAAAAGTGTGGATTCTCTTATCCATCACTTCGTTGCCATTTCAGTTGCCTCTTGCATTGTTTTAGGCTTGGATGCTACTACACTTCCGTGGATCATGTCGGGTAAGCCACCGACATATTTCTCAATCTTTTCAGATTCTTCAGGAAACATTCTACCACATAGCAGTGCTAGTTCTTGAAAACATTGGTTGTACCCTATCACATCGGTACCTTTCACTTTCAATTCCCACAGCTCGACTTCAAGCTTCTTAATCTCAGTCCTCGGGTAGTACTAGTCAGTCATCTTCTTCTTTAGTTTAGCCCATGTCATTACATAAGCAATGTCATTACCAATAGTCCTAACGTGGGAGTTCCACCACGTTAGAGCATTTCCCAGAAGAGTACAAGTGGAGAACTTGATTTGGTTTTCCATAGAACAGTTGCTTATGCGGAACACTGTCTCCATTTTCTTAACCCATTGAGTCAATTCGACAACTCCTTATGTGCCTTTGAAGTTTAGAGGTTGGAACTTCATGAAGTCTGGGTAAGTGCAATCATGAGTGGCTCGCTCATTTCTTCTAGCACATGTTCCTGAATTATGGATGTCAACGCCATTCGTGTTTGCATCACGTGCTGCCAAAACGGCAGTAACGCCTTGGTCAATCATTGCCTGAAGCTGGGCATTAGTGACAGTGGTAGTGGTGGCGGCGGTTGCAGCCGGTGTTGTTTCTTAGTTTAACCTTGTGGTCCTTTTCTTTGGTGCAATTTTATTCAATTACAAGAAAATATAATACCCGTTAGATTTCATAAAATCATAAACGCAACATGACTGCTATAACAAGCAAAATTAAACTTATAAAAGTATATTATATAAGACCAGTAGTAATATACGGAACCTAATAATAAAACACGTATATGAAATCTTGTATGCAATCTAGTATGACCAACTAATGCAAACAAATAGTGTATGTATGTCCCGTGAAAATCCCTTTGTATGAATGCAATGTTTGAAAATGGTTATAGTCCAGCAAAATTTTTTGACCTGGTTCTCTATAACCTTGGCTCTTGATACCATCTGTAACACCCCTTTCTTTTTTTTTTTTTGTTCTTTTAACAATGGGTCATGCGGAATAACTGATCGGTGAGTGTTATTCATAATTACTTGCACAAGACATGAGAGAACGACCATAAACCTTCGTTTGAAAAGACACATTGGATATAATTAAATTATTGTTAACAAAATCTAACGGGCTGAAACTTGTTCATTCTTGAAAATGCAAAGATTTTTTTACATGAAAAAAATATCCCCAAAATGTGATGCAATTAAATCTTTATAGAAATGACCTCCACAATGTAGGACCACCAATGTTCCTTGTTTCTTGTACCTTATTGACCTGAGGGATAAACACATGCATTAAAACGGTCAACATAAATTTGGTGGAATTCATCAGGTTACTATATATGTATAAATCCGGACCACAAGCTTTCCCCCGGTGATTCAAATTTCACAAATGCCATTACGTTTCCCTAAGTCATGACACTGAAGCTAGATCCGTATATGAATACAATATGTAATTATTGCCTACATTGCCCATGAGTGTTCAACCGAAACATCCCCAAATTTTCGACATGCTATAAACATTCGTTCGGTGATAAACTTATCACGCCGAACGGGGAGTTCAATCTAATAAATATTTTATTTATAAACACTCGCGCTTCTAAAACAGACATTTATCAGTTCATGATCACCGGGCAATGTTGGGGTTTAAGCTACTTAGCAAAACGTATCAATATATAAAATGTCACTTGCGTCATTATAAAACAAATGCATGTTTATTCACCCAAAACTTGTAAATCATTGTAATCATAAAAACATGGGGCTATGAACTCACCTTGAGTGGGTGAATCGATATTATAAATCACAACTGAAAATGTGTCACAAATACGCCGAATGCAACCTAAATAATTATAGGTTGTATAAGTATTAAGTACTATGAATAGCTAACACCACATATAATCCTAGATAGCTATCACATTATTTTGTAAATTTAGAAAAATCATGGTTATAAGGTAAAAACGTTTATAATTATCGTTTTAGTAAATATAGCGTAACTTTCCCGTTTTAAATCCGTTTCGCGCGTTTCTTACGTCCACGTCTTCGTATTAAGATGATATATAAAAATATGTCATTTTTATATTTTAAACCTTCTGATGAATAGTACTTTTACTGTTCATGACGTTTTATAAAATTTATTTTAAATAAATTTTAAATTGTCGTAAACTCGTAAACGTAATAACTTGTTTGTTTTAATCCCATATTTTAGCGATTCCTTCGAAACGTCCTCGTAATTAAATGATGTATCAAAATTATTACATTTTATAAATTTGGATCTGCTGATGAATAGTAATTTTTACTGTTCATAGTTTATAAAATTACTTTTATAAACTTTAATTATCGTAAACGTCGTATCTTATTCGTTTTAGCTCCGTTTTTAGTGATTCTTTCGAGTAGTTCTCATATTAAATGTTCTATTTATTTTGATGGTATTTTCTAAAAATAAAGTCTGATGAACAGTAAATTTTTTAAAAGTATTAATTATGTCAAACTGTTGTTAAAATATCCTCTTACGTTATAAAATCGGTTTTCGAGTTCTCTTATATGCTTACGATCCTTTGTAATATTTTGTATTTTTATAAAACATAAAATCCATGTCTTAAAATTTGGACCAAAACAGCCCCCTTCATATAATTGTATATAATTTAATTGTTTATTTTATACTATTTTATATATTTTTCAACCTCATAAATCACCACAAGTTTTTCGATACTCTTAATATACTATGTCTTACATATAATAATGTTCATAGGTCCATATTGTGTCTATGAGTCCAAGTTAACGAGTCCATAACATTATTTTTAAATCACACTTTCTTAAGTACACTTTTAATTACAAGTTTATACTTATACATTTTCCACTTAACAAACCATGATTACCATTACTTATTTATTTCCATCAATTCCCTTGATTATTACAACCACATAACACATGAATAAGAGTACAAAGTCAAAATCACAAGTAAAAATATGTTTTACATGTTTAAAAGTATCCTAATAGAGATTTTGCTATATAAAACATATATACACATAAAATAATAAATGTAAGGTTATAAATGGTTTTAGGTAACCTTAGGTGAATGAGTGATGAAAAGTAACAACTTCTAAACCCTTGTTTAGATAATAAACCCTAGCTTGCACACTTGGAAACCCTAATTCTAATTAAAACCCTAATCCTTCCTTTTCTTGCTTCAACACTTGTAAATGCTTAACCAATCCTTGCAAACACCTTAGGTCATCTTAGGAATGATGTAAGAATGTGTGTAAATGTTGTAGATTAATTTTGTATGGATTTGGTATGTTGTTTGAGGTATGCCGTGAGCTAGGAGGGAGTATATGGGAGGTTTTGTGTGGTTTTCACCTTATGAAAATGATATGTGTGTGTATTCTCATCTTGTGTATGTATTATATATCATAAGACTAGTCAAAAGATGCATAGAAGGTCTTGGGACAATGGGAGGAAATCATGGAAAGTCTTTGGTCAAAAACAAGTTAGTCATGGTCTTGGTTTAATGAGATGAAGATGTACAAAAGGTCAAGTGGTAAAATGTGTGCTCTTTGTCTCCCTAGACTCCATATACACAAAATTTAGGGGGGGAGTACTAGTTGTGTTTTAGATATTTTACATAAATATCATGTATTACTTGAAGTATAAATGCATAAAGATTAAGTGTAGATGTGTAATACTTGCACATTGTATGGTTTGGTGTATTTTTATGTACCATATGACTAACAACATTAACTTGGGTAAAGTTTTAATAAAACTTTAGGTATTGGGTAAAATATTGGACATTTGTTGAAGCGTAGATTAATTAATGTGGTTCCGGGTATGCCTAAACGTATTTTATCGCGAAACGTAAACATTTTACGCAACCAATAAAAACAAAAAGAACAATGTTAATAATTATACTCAAAATAATTACTTAACACTTGCTTGATGTAAACATTTAATTGTTTGATGCCCGTTTACATTGAACGATAATTTTTAGCTTACGCGATTTAACTTAACGATTACGATTAAAAAAAACGCGTACAATACTAAGAATACATAGTGACGAATTTATTTGCGTCGTCAATGTCCCTAAACAAGGGGTGTTATATATGGATAGTATTTAGTGGACCTTATGGTCGGACTTCACGATATAGTAAAATGCGTGCCCTTTAAACTTAAGGATTACCATTATACTGAAAGCGCCCTTAGGAACCAGTTGTTCTAAATATGAAACATTAAAACTCTAGCTGTAACTATTGGTCTATTACGGAACCTAGGAAATTCAAAACTAATGTTCCTGTTAGCAAATCTAAGGTTCTTCAATCTGTATCTGCTAACAAAAAGGAACCCAGTAAATCTGGGAGATCCATAATTTCCGATGTTCCATCTTTCTCTCTTAATGAATGCAGGTCGTCCAAATTGTCCTCTGGTATTTGACTCAGGCTGCTCCAGCCTTCTGATGGAGATAGCTCCCAGTCACTAATTTGTCACACAAATTTTTGGGGTACAGTCAAATTCGGAAATGATCAGTGGCAAGATTTTTGGGATATGGAGACTATTCAGATTGGGAGTGTTACGATTTTAAAAATATGATATCAAGGGTTTACAACGTGGAAGGACTTGGACACAACTTATTATCCGTTGGGCAGTTTTGTGATTCGAACCTTGAGGTTGATGTATGTCCCTCGCAAATCCCATTTGTGAAAACAGTGTTTGAAAATGGTTATAGTCCAGACAAAACTTTTGACCTGGTTCTCTATAACCTTGGCTCTGATACCAATCTGTAACACCCCCAAATCTGGGTAGCAGCGGAATGTTGAATATCCGAGGGCGTTACTTCATAGATCAATAGCACAAGATATGAGAACGACCACTAAACGTGTCGTTTTAAAAAGATACATTGGATTAACAAAATGCTTGTTCATTACATAAGCTCATGGCTTTAAATTGTTCGACAATATAAGTAAAGATTTCGGTTTATAACAAATGTTCCCAAAATGTAATACGCCCAAATCTTTAGTACTGACTCTTTCCAAAGAGTGACCCCCAATGTATCTGAGCACCCCGTGCCTTATTGACCTGAGAAAACATGCTTAAAATATCAACATAAAGTTGGTGAATTCATAGGTTTATGTAAATCAATAGTAGGACCGCAAGATTTCCAAGTGTATGATTAAGCAACAGATGCAAACATCATAAAAAGTAATTACGTTTTCCTAAGCTCATGACACTGAAGCTCGACATGTATGAATGCAATATATTGCCAAAGAATGCCCGTGAATGATGTTCTAACCCGCAACATCCCAAATCCGACATGGTATACGTTCATTCCCGGTGATAGCTAATCACCCGAACGGGGATTGTCAATCCCAAATAGATCTATCTATAACATTCGCGCTCACAATCCAGTAATTGACAGTTCATGATAAAGGGCTCAGTGGGTTATCGCTACTTAGGCAAACACGTAATCATTGTATAAAATGTACACTTGCGTCCAATTTGTAAAACAAAGCATGTTCTCACCCCAAGGATGTAAATCATTTAAATAATTGTAAAACATGGGGCTATGAACTCACCTTAGTAAATAGTCCTCTGAAATGATAATAGATATCCAAGTATGAATCACACCGTCAAATACCTAAGTAAATACGGCCAGTCTTAGTCTACAAATTTAGGCTAAAGACTCAATGTATAAACTACAATAAATTGCTAGTTTATATATACTGTTATCACTTGTGTGGCGGTGTACGTGTTTAATGTATTAGAAATTGTTGATGGCTCTTGGAAAGGTATAAGATTTCCCACATTCTAGTATACGTATAAACGTTTATTAATAAATATCCATATTTATTAAGTCGTGGTTTAACTTGTTATAATATTTGATAAATATATAACTCGTCCGATTCGTTAAGTGTTTATAAAAATCACTTTTGTTTACAAAATACCCTTAAGTTTCTTGTAATTACAAAACAGCCCCTGGGTATATAAAATATATACTATTTTACATTTCAAACCCTCAAGTTTCAATAATTACACTTTTAGTCCTTTAACTTTACACAATTTACACTTTAGGTCCTTACATGTTTTAAACAGCCCCTAGCATTTCAAATGTTACAAAAACAGTCCCTAACTATAAGGAATCCAGTTTTGACAGTTTTAGCCCCTCTAGTTTGTAATTTACACTTTTAGTCCCTTAACTTTACAAAAATCGCATTTTAAGTCCAATTAAGTTCTAACAAGTGACATTAGATTTCATTAAGCTCCAATAAGCCATATAAGCTGTTCCAGCTTATAAATAAGCTCGGGAGAGCTTATAAATAAGCTCGGGAGAGCTTATTTTGGCTTAATGGACCTTATTGGGCCCGTTAAGGTCCAATAAGTGTTTTAAAGGTCCGATTAAGTTTTAAAAAGCACGAAGGCACTTGGTAAGCTTAATTAAGCTACACAAATCAGTTTGGTTTATTAATAAGCTCAGATGAGCTTATTTTGAGCTTATTGGGCTCGTTGGCCTAATAACATTTACCGAAAGTTTGCACAAAGGTCCATTAGGGTTTCCTATTGATTTCAACTTATTTTCCATATTCATAAAGCTCAGTTGAGTCTGTTTGCCTGAAAAATAAGCTTGGGTGAGCTTATTTGAGCTTATTCGAGCTCATTGGGCTCGTTAGCCCAACAATTCTTAGCCCGTTTGTTTGCAAAAGGGTTTATACGGTCCATATACTTATCTAGGTTTATAATAAGTCCTATAAGCTGTTTAAGCTCACAAATAAGATGCCCAAGCTTATTTGTGGCTTAAGGGCCTCGTTTGGTCACGGAAATGGGCTAACAAGCCCGATAAGGATCCCGAATATTATTTAACTCTTTTAGACTTGTTCACTTAGGCCGATTACCTTTCTAAGGCTTATCATAAGTCCTATAAGTTGTATAAGCTCGTATGGGCCTTGTTATGGGTCGTTAGGCCTGATAGTGGCTCGATAAGGTTTCTTATGCACATTGTCTACCTCAACGAGCTTAATAAGCCTTATAAGCCTTTGATAAGCCCAAGTGAGCTTAATAATAAGCCATGGTTCCTTACTAATGGGCTGTTGGGCCTGTTTGGTTCGTACGTGGGCTGTCAAGCCTAATAGGCCCATTTAGGGTCCGTTTAGTTTATTAAGGATTTTATAAGGTTTCGTTAGGGTTTGGTAAGCCCTCAAGCCCTCGTTTTAAGCACTTAGTCCAAATTAAGCTAAGCCATAAGCCACGTTGACCCTTTTGTGGGCTTTCGGCCCAACAGTAGACGTATGTGTCCATTGTGGGTGCTCATGGCTTGGGTTTGTGGTGATAACTCATAAGCCGAACACGTTGAGCTTATTAGTTCTTCCTATGGTTTGTGTTTAACACATGCAAGCGTTTACTAAGCTAGTGCACTCCTTCCCAAGCCTCGCCATTACATTTTCTTTGAAAGTTTACGTGTGGTTTATAAAATATTCGTGTGTGTGAGTTAATGTTCACGTTGGTGTTTACATTTGTATCTAAACGTACACGTTTAAGACCTTGCTTGTTATTAAGTCTCTTTATACACGTTTCCTTGTATCCTAGCACCACACAAGGTCGAACACATGCATATATAGGTACGTGTGCCACGCATGGGTTGAACCATGCGTGTTCACGCCCATGTAACTCGTTAGTCACCTATCAAACGTGACCTATACGACTAGATATTAAAGAAACAAGTATAATACGAAATGTACAAGCTTAGACGTGACTTACAATGGTCCTAGTGACTTGTTTCGAGCTAGGCAAGCAACCCAATTTGTGTACACACCCGTGTGTGTATTAAACCCGAGCTCCAAAGCTTTCTATACCCCTTGTATGACCTTAGACGTGTTTAGGATGAATTTAGGGTGCGTGTGGGTTCGATTATTAATGTACCCGTTTGTATAGAGTGGAATGATTTTGTTTTTACTTGCTTTTAGAGAGTTTAGTGTGACTAAGGGTTTTCTAAGAAGTGTTTTATGTCAAGTGTGAGTGTGTATTTATAGGCTTAGAGCTAGTTAGAATTCCAAGTCCTAATCCACAACCAAACCGTGCCCTATATAGTGGTTTAGAGGGTTTTAGTTAGCCACACATGGTTTCTTGCTAAACCACCCAAGTACAATCCTTAATTACCCAATATTTGTACAAGATTTGCCAAGATTTAGCAAAATCTTAAGGTTTGTGTACATATATGCATGTTGCCGCGGCATCCAAGAGCAAAGAGAGCAAAAATGGTCTTTATCCAATGGGTATTAGCTTACTAGGAAACATTAAGTACAAACCTTAATTAAAACTTAGATGTACATGTACTTAGCAAGATTTTTAAGGATTTCTAGTTGGTTTAGTTTCCAATATTCGGCCCTAGTGGGGTATTAACACAAGATTTGATTAAATTTTGTGTTTAAGGTTTAAAAGTGGGTATTGGCTTGAGTCTAGGTAAGTCTAGGTATTTCCGGGGTGTGTCTAAATGTATTTTATTGCGAAACGTAAGCCTTTTACGTGACCAATAAAAATAAAATACGCAAAGTTAATAATTATCTTCTTAATAATTATATAATAACACTTGGTTGATGTAAAAATCCCTTTAAATTTTATTGGATGACGTTTACGTAAATGATTATTTGCTAGTCTTACGGCGATTTTAGTTTAAAAGTTAAATTAAAAGTAAACACGTATCGGACCAAAATAAATAGTGACGAATAATAGGACTTGTAAAATGACCTAAAATTGAGAAATGTTACTGATGGGCATTCCCAATGAACATCAGTTAAAGTTTAACTTTATAAAGGATGCTAATAAATTGATGGAAGCTGTTGAAAAGAGATTTGGTAGGATTGAAGTTACAAAAAAGACTCAAAGGAATCTCTTAAAGCAGTAATATGAAAACTTTACTGCTCCAAGCTCAGAGATGCTTGATCAAACTTTTGATTGGCTTCAAAAGCTTGTGAGTCAGTTGGAGCTTTTGGGAGAAAAGATTTCACAAGAAGATGTTAATCAAAAGTTATTAAGAAGTTTGTCACCTGAGTGGAACACACATGCTGCTGTGTGGAGGAATAAAGCTGATTTGGATACAATGAGCATGGATGATCTCTACAACAACCTCAAGGTTTATGAACCAGAAGTTAAAGGGATGTCTAGCTCAAGTTCAAGTACACAGAACAGGGCTTTTATGTCCTCTTCAAATAACAACACTAGCAGCACTAATGAAGCAGTTAATACTGCTCATGGATTTTCTACTGCTAGCACTCAAGTTAATGCTGCTAACTCTACAAATATTGATAACTTGAGTGATGCTGTTATTTGTTCATTCTTTGTTAGTCAACCAAATAGTCCTCAACTTGTACATGAGGACTTGCAGCAAATCCATCCAGATGACATGAAAGAGATGGATTTGAGATGGCAAATGACCATGTTGACTATGAGGGCTAGAAGGTTTTTGAAGAATATAAGAAGGAAGCTTACTGTTAATGGCAATGAGACTATTGGTTTTGATAAGTCCAAAGTGGAGTGCTACAACTGCCATAAGAGGGGACATTTTGCTAGAGAGTGCAGAGCTCCAAGAAATCAAGACAACAAGCACAAGGAAAGCTCAAGAAGGAGTGTGCCTGTGGAAACATCTACTTCTATAGCTTTGGTGTCATGTGATGGTCTTGGTGGATATGACTAGAGTGATCAGGCAGAGGAAGGGCCTAATTATGCACTCATGGATTTCTCATCTTCAAGTCCTGACTCAGAGGTATCCAATGATTCTATTTGTTCAAAATCTTGTTTGGAAACTGTTGAACTTCTTAAATCTTAAAATGATCAACTATTAAAAGATTTAAAGAAATCTGAGTTAATGGTTCTAGGTTATAAGACAGGTTTAAAGTATGTGGAAGAAAAACTTGAAGTTTATAAAGCAAATGAGTCTATTTATTCACAAGATATTAAGGGCTTAAAATTTGAAATTCACATAGGAGAAATAACTATTAGAGAGCTTAGGAAGAAGCTTAAAACAGTTCAAAAAGAAAAAGATGGCATTTAACTTAATGTAGATAAATTTGAACATGCATATAAAAGTTTAAACAAGCTCATAGAGTGTTAAATAGTTTACAATTGCAAGAAAGGTTTAGGCTATGAAAATTATAATGCAGTTCCACCTCCCTACACAGGAAATTTCATGCCTTCAACACCTGACTTGTCTTTACTGATTTAGATGAGTTTTTAAATGAGCCTATAGTTGAGAACAGTAAAGCTATGTCTATTAAAGATGAACCTAAGGTAGTTAGGAAGAATGTTGATGCCCCAATTATTGAAGAATAGGTGTCAGATGATGAGGAAGAGGATGTGTCTCAGCATAAAACTAAAAAGAAAATAGTTAGGCCTAGTATTGTTAAGAAAGAGTTTGTCAAATCTAAACAACAAGAAAAAACTACTAGGAAAACTGTTAAACAAGTTGAGCAACATAGGCAAAACACTCACAGTCCGAGAGGCAATCAAAGAAATTGGAACAATATGATGTCTCAAAAACTAGGAAGCAATTTTGAGATGTTTAATAAGGCCTGTTATGTGTGTGAAAGCTTTGATCATTTGCAGGTTGATTGCAATTACCATCAAAAACAGTTTCAAAAACAAAGGATGGTAAAACCTGTTTGAAACAATTCTCAAAGGGCGAATCATCAAAACTTTGCTAAAAAGACTCACCCATGTGCTAAAAAGAACTTAGTTCCAAGAGCAATACTAATGAAGTCTAGTTTAGTATCAATTAATACTGCTAGACAAAATATTTCAAAAGCAGCAGTATTGGTTAATACTGCTAGACAAGTTAATGCTGCTCACTCCAAAACAACAATGAATGCTGCTAGACCAATGTCATATCTTTCTAAAATAGCACATTCAACTGTTAAGAGGCCTATTAATAAGAACACAACATTTAAAAACAGTAATATTAATCAAAAGGTTAATACTATTAGGGGTAAAAATTTTAATAATGCTAGGCCAAAAGCAGTAGTTAATGCTGTTAAAGGAAATGATTTTAATGCTGTTAAGGCCTCAGCTTGTTGGGTTTGGAAATCAACGCATAAAGTTTTAGACCATGTTTCTAAACACAACAATGCATCAATCACCCTAAAAAGTTTGATTTATATGATGCAAGGCAGATCAAGTTCAGTGATGGCTTGGGTCCCTAAAAGAAACTGATTTTCTTATCTAATGTGCAGGGCAATCCACAAATGGATTTACAGGATCAAGGAGTGATTGATAGTGGATGCTCAAGGCACATGACAGGGAACATGTCCTATCTTATAGACTATGAAGAGATAGATGGAGGATATGTTGCTTTTGGAGGGAAAATCACAGGAAAATGTACCATTAAAACTGGTAATCTAGATTTTGAAAATGTGTATTTTGTGAGAGAGTTAAAGTTTAATCTCTTTAGTGTCTCACAAATGTGTGATAAAAAGAATAGTGTTCTTTTTAATGACACTGAATGTATTGTTTTATCTCCAAACTTTAAGTTAATTGATGAAAGTCAAGTTTTACTTAGAGTTCCTAGAAAGAACAATATGTATAGTGTCGATTTAAAGAACATAGTTCCTAAAGGAGGTTTAACTTGCCTTTTTGCAAAAGCCACATCTAATGAATCTAAACTTTGGCATAGAAGGCTAGGTCACTTAAATTTTAAAACCATGAATAAATTAGTTAAGGAAAATCTTGTAAGAGGTTTACCTTCCAAACTTTTTGAAAATGATCAAACATGTGTTGCTTGTCAAAAGAGAAAGCAGCACAGAGCCTCTTGTAAGTCCAAAACAGAGAACTCAACCAGTCTTCCTTTACATTTGTTGCATAAGGACTTGTTTAGTCCATGATATGTGTTTAATCACATATCACTTTTCTTTATAAAAAAGAGCTTAAATGACCAAAAACGAATAGAAAATACATTGTATTTGTCTGTTTTGTTAATTGTGTTTTGCATGTAACGGATATTTACAAAAGGACAAAAATAGAGCCAAAAAGGACAAAACCAAGCACGAGATTGAAAGAGCGTGAGAAAATGAAGCCGAAAGCGTATTAAATTTTAATGGGCCAACCCGTACCCATTTATTGGGTCGGGTCAGCCTATAATACTCAAACTATACAAAAGATAGTCCAAGTCCATAAAAAAGTATAAAATCCAATCCATTCAGTCCAAGCCTAAGATATAAGCCCAAGTCCAAATCCCTGATCCAAGTCAAACAATAAAAACGCGCCTAATGTTACTATCCATCTATCTTTTTCGTTTTTACACAAAAATGAAGAGCATGGTAAATCCTCCACTCCAAGCACTCGAATCTATCTAGAAGGCCAACATGGCACCTCTAACATCATACCCAGGCCACACTGTTAATCCTGGGGTATCCTATTGGCTGAGAAATGTGGATGAAATCTAAGGGCTCTAAATGGACGAATTGAGGGTTTGCTATTGATCAATGGCTAAGAATGAAGCTTAAGGACGCTTCGCTCCTTCTGGATCCTTCTCTCCTCAACTATAAATAGAGTGGCACAATCACACAGTTAGATATATTATTTTTAGTAGTTTTTTAGTGTTTAGCTTAAATTTCAGCTTATTGTATTTGCTTATTGAATTTTTAGTTTTAAAAGCTTGTAACTCTTAATCATTAATAAAATTTCAGTTTCCTTTAAATTATGCTTTGAATTTATGTTTTTAATTTTATGCAAATTCGCTTAAATGTGTTTAGATATTACCTAATAAGCTCAATAAGCTCTCACTATTTTAAAAAGCTAATACTTATTCAGTTAAGCTTGCTAAATAGCTTAACTGAAGAAGTTGATCTACTAAATTTACCTAAAAAGTCATTAGAAGCTTAAAAAGGATGATAAGCCAGAAATGGATGGGCTTATGGGACCTTACCAACTTATGAAAATAAGCTGGAGCTTGTAGAATAATCTCTTAGAGCATTTTTAGTCCTTGTTTTGAGCAAAGGACAAGGTATGGTTACCTTACTATTTTAGCCTAATTTCTTAGACAGCTTATTAAACTGCTTATTTCTGCTTATTCTTTGCTTATTTGTGCTTATTTAGTCTTGTATTAGCTTATTGAATTTAGTTTAAAGTTTAGTTTTAGTTTGATAAGAGCTTATGTGATCTGTCAATGTTAAACTGCTCATTTAAAGTGATATCAGCTTATTAGGCTTAGCTTAATATATAGTGCTTATTTTTCCTAAGTTCTTGCTTATTTGTCTTTGATAATCATAGTTTTTAATCTCTTTTCATAAATTAGAGTTTAATTAGGTCTGTCTTAGCTTTAAATTAGTTTTTCAAGTCTTAAAGGGGTGTTTGGGATAAGGACTTATGTTAGGAAAATATTGTAAACAGACTTAATACTGTTAGTATTAAAGTTAAGTCTGTTAGTTATAGTTAGTACTATTA
>BQNB010096328.1:0-22008 GCA_026074375.1 Tanacetum coccineum
GACTCGATAAAGCAGTAAAGATAGGATGAGAGAATTGTTAAACTCATTAGGTTTTGCAGGTTTATAACAGAAGAATACATATATTAAATGTTATGCAAGTTTTATTTTTAAAAATAATTAAAAACTTTAAGTTTTCTGAACCTGGGCGTTTGACGCCGTCATGTTTTTGTGACCCCGTCATAGGTGTCGTGGTGACGGCGTCGCGTGTAAATCGTGACGCCGTCTCCACAGTCCGTGAAAACAAAATTTTTGTTTTTGATAAAAAATTTCCTGCACTTGATTCCATAGGTTAATTCCTGTACAAATGGCTGCATAAAACCTGAGATTTAACAATTCAATCATATGACTCAAAACTGACGCGAATTAATCTAAACATTTCATATAACATGTTTGAATTTGGCTCAAAATCCGGATAGATTCCCCTACACTTATTATTTTAAAATACCTTTGATTGAAACTAAGACGAGGTTAAAGAAAAACAAAGCATGATTACAAGGTAGTTCAAACATAATAAAACAAACTATGAATAATTAAAATATACATGACACTCCCAATTTACGGGAAAAGTAAATTGGGTTGCCTCCCAAGAAGGGCTTTTCTTTATTAACGAGTCTTGTAGCTGGACTCGAAGTCACACGTCAAGTGTCATAGAAGTGGTCCAAGTCGATGATCTCTCTTGGATTTTCTCTTTCGAAGAGCTTCCTAGTAGTGTGAATTGATTGAAGGGTTTTGGTAAATTCCTCTCCATCGAGGTCAATTAGTCTAATCTTGGCATGCCATGCTCCATCTCCATTTTTGAGTGGTTTATCCTAGTTAATTGGATTTTTAATTATGTCCTCTGATTCCCACATGTTACACTTAAGGTTAATGGGTATGGCTCCTATAAATTCTACCATTCTTCTAAACACTAAGGTGTCCTTAAAAGGATTAAGCTTGGCATATCTAGAAATTTCCCATTCTCTGGGCAAATGGCAGTTTAAGAAGTCCTTCCTAGCATAATAAGGGGTTTGTGCGCTTGCTCCGTCTGAGCTAGGTCGTGGTTTATAGGATTCCCTTTTTTCAAGTGTGGTCCAATAAGGTGCTTCCTCCTCACCTTTATCTACTCCTTTTACACCGAATACCGACCTAGTAATTCCTTCTCCTATCGCTATTTTGGCCATCCTACAATCTATAGTTGCGTTAGCGGTAGCTAGGAATCCTCTTCCTACCAGCAAAGGGGTCTCGGGGTCCTTTTTCATATCGATTACGTAGAAGTCATTTAATACTTTTAGTTTTCCTATGTGGACTTCTATCTCTTTCACAATCCCAACGGGGTAGGATTTGGTTATGTCGGCCAATCCAAAAGATATGGTCAGTCTCTTCTAATAGTCCGATGTTAAGCTTTTTGAATAGGTAAAGTAGGATTATATTTACGCATGATCCTATATCGGCCAAGGTGTCAAAAGGTTTTGAGTCCCATAATCTACAAGGTAGAGTGAATAGTCCGGGGTCTTCCATTTTTGCAGGTATTTCTCCTTAGACAAATGCTGATCCATTTTTGCCAAGTTCTAAGCTCTCTACCTATTTATCTAATATGGCGTTATAGATTAGAGCGTGAGCCAGGACTTCAAGAACTGGTAGGTTAAGATGCAAATCTTGGAATTCATATTTAAGAGTCGGTTTGAGCTCTTCTGATTGTGGTGGTTTGGATTCAATCTCGGGTTGCCGCGTGCTGGTTTGGGAAATAGTTGCCTCCTTGAAATGTGCCTTGATAGCATTGATTGAGTTGGAAGGGTGAGATGAGAATTGGGGATCGATAGTCGGGTAAGAACAAGCAGACGAAAATGTCAAATATCTTCTTCAAAAGTCATCAAGGAATAAATGGAAAAAGGTTTTAAACAATAACGAGTAATTAAAGGGGAGTTAAATAAGTTTAACTTACACGTGCCTTAAATGTTATGTGTTTATGCCTTATGGACTTTATTGCAAAAATAAGTAGCTAAGCATTGTAGTATAAACTTTAGGGATTAATTGTGCCATTAGTGAAACTATATTATGCCTTAGAATACTTATTTAGTAAATATGCCAAGGATAGAAGTGTATAGGGGGCACTTATGCCAAAATTTAAATGTTTTAACACAAACACCCCTTCATTCCCTCCCTCGTCACAGTAAACACACACACACATACTCAAACTCTTAAAAAAAATTCCCACCCTCAAAATCGTCACCCTCTAGATCATCATCAAATCGTGCATTTCAAGACTTGAGGTAAACTACAAACATGTTCCTTACTATCTAAGCAAATCATCATCAAAAAGAATTAGATTATAACTAGATTTTTTGCTTGAAATCCCTAGAATTTGGCTTAGGGTTAGTGAAAATCAAAAGTGGACCAAATTCTAAATTGATTAAGGGGTTTTGATGCCTGAGGTGTGTAGTTCACTAGATTATAGCAATTTTGAATAGGGTTAACACATTGTTTCAATTTGCTTGCTTCTGGTTGTGAAAAATTAGGTGTTTGGAAATTACTTGAAATTTGTGTTGGGTTTGTGTTTTATTTGTGCCTATAACCTTTCTTGAATGCATATTTATGAGAAATTCCATGACTTGTATGCAAATTTTGTGACTTTGATTCAAACGAATGAAAACTTACTCGTTTTACACATTATTTGAAAATTTTGTTGTTCATTCTTGTTATAACTGATAGATTATGTTTAAATATGCTTGGTTCATGTATTTGTGTTGTATAAGTGCCATAAAATAGAAATTTGTAAAAATCAAAATTTATTGACGGCGTTTTATACACGTCTCTATAGACGGCGATTTATACACGCCTTTATAGACGGCGATTTATACACGCTTAAAATAGACGGCGATTTATACATGATTCTATAGACGACAATTTATACACATTCCTAGACGGCGTTTTATACATTCCGTAAGGACGGCGGTTTATACATTCCCTTTTAGATGGTGATTTATACTTTCATTTTAGATGACGATTTATAC
The DNA here is from genome assembly GCA_026074375.1 of Tanacetum coccineum. NCBI lineage: Eukaryota > Viridiplantae > Streptophyta > Magnoliopsida > Asterales > Asteraceae > Tanacetum > Tanacetum coccineum. The sequence goes on from BQNB010096328.1 coordinate 2,991, forward strand.
AGTCCTTCTAGGCGGCGATTTATACATGGTCATGGACGGCGATTTATACATGATACAAAAACAATGATTTTTTTCCTAAATGTTTTAACTTGGTAACTTATCTTAGGTTAAATATTTCTTAAATCATATGATTCCCCAGGCGATGGCGGCAAAAACTTTAATGCGTCGTCGTAGGACTTCTACACGAAGTTTTACAACTCCCTAAGTAGAGCACCTAATCGTTGTAGTAGTAGTAGTATAGGCAAGACTCGGGGGGTTGTTATCGTTCACTCGGGGAATAGGTTGGGAAGGCTTGATCACGGTCTAACAGAATTCTAAGGGTTGAGAGAAGATTATTTTTGTGTTTTTATGTTTATACGAAAGCAGGTAAATCATATATTGGAGATTGGATTGGATTACCTCTTAAAACTAAATATAAACTAAACTACTGGTGATAACAATATAATAAAAGATTGTTTATTTAATCATGTATTACTCCCTAGATTGCTTTTCCTAGTGTTGTTGCTTTGTCACACTTGTGATGATCTATGTAATTATTTCCTAAGTCATGAACGAATTACACGAACCCGCCGTCTATTTAATATTCTGTTAAGGCAACGCACAAGTAAGGTAGTATGAAGACTATTACAAGGCCCCTAAAAGTTTATTAAATGCATGTGAAATATATTAAGAGTGGATCAACCATATAAAGGGCAAGGTAGTATAAAGATTGTTACCCGATGGTATCCTTTCTACACAATCATGTTTTCCTAGACATATCAACGAGCGAACAGACAAAAGCTAGTTTTCTAAGACCTAACATGCACATCCATCACAAGAAGCAACACCACTACGATCTACATCCTAGGTTTCATACAATCATAAATAAACACAATAGAAGGTTTAGCCAAGCATGGTAATAATAAAGCAAGAACATATAAGAATCGCACAATAAGACACATTGAATGATTAAATAAGTCTTACTTAATTAAAACATGAGTTGTAGAAAGTACAATAGGGTTTGTTATGCCCCAAAAATCGTCCCTAACAACTGCTAAACGAACTAGGGTTTGTACCCTTTTTTATTCTAAAGTTACACACTTAAAACCCTAATTTTGGGTTTGTATATATAGGAAAATTGCTGTGACGGCATCGCGTTTTAATTGTGACGCAAATAAATCCCCGTGAAAGAGAATTTCTAGACAAGGGTTGGGTCCATTGCTCTGACGCCGTCATGAGATCTTGTGATGCCGTCTTGGTCTTCATTGTGACGGCGTCACTGAATCTATGACGCCGTCTCCAGCTTCTGAGAACATTATCTTGAGAGATGTTGATGTAGGTCTGTAGTCTTGTTTGTTTCTTCTCCAAATGAGCCTAAGTCACGTGTAATTCATCCAAATGCCTTCCAAATGTGAAATACCTGAAAAGGAACGATTAAGTACCTATTTTAGGCATAAACACACGATTTAGGAGGTTAAACGACCACGAAAAAGTGTATAAAATGACACCTCATCAATAAGCTCCCTTTCAGCGGAGAAAACCTTATACCAATGCTTACATTATTTTATGACACTAAGCTAGATGTCGAGTCCTTCTTCAGGTACAACCAAACCCGTTATGTTTTATGGCCCAACATAACAAACCTTGTGTTTTATGGCCTAAACACATAAACCGTGTTGTTTACATTATTTTCTAACACTAAGCTAAATTTCGTGTCATAATCTTAGCTAGAATCAATCTACCACTTCACCAATGTATTTTAAGGCCTAAAATACTAACCGACCCACAATCAACCCTTCCGAATATACACACCATTCGGATCTACACACTACTAAAGATTAGAAGATATGGACTCGATCTATATGTAACAAATGTTACAAATGGACTAACTAGACTACATAACTTTGGATCTTGAAGATGACCAAAGTTCTTCTCTTGCACTTGAGGAAAGAAGGAAATGATAGAAGATTGGATCACATTTAAACAAGATTAAACAAGTTAAATGATCAACGGTTTTAGAGAGATTTAGTGAGATCTAGAGAGAGAAATAACTAAAAAATCTGTGCAAAAGGTTGTAAAAATAGTTGGAAGTGACCTACTATTTATAGGAGTTGAAAATTGTCCATCTAACAGCGGCGCCGCCCAACATATTTAAGGGACCGCCCCGACATGCGCTCATGTTTTTGTCTTTTTGTGGTGAAGGTAAAATCTAGGGAAAATCAGACTTGTTTTAGGGGGGAAAGGCTAGATTTAAATTTTGAAATAATTACTACATAAAACATTTCTTTATAATTCAAAAATAATTTGTCTAATTAATTTTTGAGAAATGGTTTTGTTATATTTATAACAATGTAATGTTTTAAGATAAAAACTTACTTCTTTGATCGAACCTAAAGGTTATAATATGTGTTTAAATTTGCCTAGTTAATGTCTATGAATTGCCTTGCATATGAACTGTATTGGAACTTTCTTAGCAGAAACATGAATCCAGTTGCCGCTAAAAAAGTTACTCTCGACAATTCTTTGGTTCCTTCTGAGAAAAGATTAAAGATTGAAAAGTGCAATGCAAGAATAGAGTTCAGCAAGCCACAAAGATAAGAAACATATCAAGTTACATTGGATGCTCTTAAACTCTCTCCATGCTATCCTGTATTCTTGATCACTGCTGAAGTCCCTGAAGTATGCATGCATCAATTCTCGAACACCATCCAAAAGGTCAAAGACACATATGCATATCAGTTCAAGCTGGATAAGAAGAAGTTCTGAGTTGATACGGAAGTCTTTTGTGAAATTCTCCAGATTTGTCCCAGACTTCTCAACCAAGACTTTATTGAACCGCCTTCAGAAGAAGAATTGGTTTCATTTACCCAGGAACTTGGTTACTCTGGCACGTGTGATATGTTGTCTGCAATCCATACTGATCAAATGCAACAGCCTTGGAGAACATTTGCTACGATTATCAATAGGTGCATCTTTGGGAAGACAACAGGACTTGATAGACTCAGGGAATCACGAGCTCAAATCTTGTGGGGTATGTACAACAAGAAGAATGTTGACTATGTTGCTCTACTGTGTGAAGACTTTATGTATCAAGCTAACAACAGAGAAATAAGTTCAGTAAGGAATAAGTACATGCTCTACCCAAGATTCACCAAAGTTATCATCTGTCATTTCATCTCTAAATACAAGACCATCTCTATGAGGAACAAGATCAATCTTCACACAATTCGTGATGACACATTACTCGGTACATTTAAGTTTGTCTCCAAGACACAAGATTGTCAGCTGTATGGAGCCTTGATTCCTGATGATATGATTAATCAAGACGTCAAAGATTCTAAAGCTTACAAGACTTACTACGACTTTGCTACTAGAAAAGGTACTCCCAAGAAAGAAAGAAAGTTTAAGAAAGTCGCTTCACCCTCAAGGAAATTGTCTCCTGTCTTGGAAGAAGAACCTACAGAGAAGCCTAAGCGAGCTTAGAAACCTTCCAAGAAGTCTACTATTGTGCCAACAGCAGGTGTTGCAATCAGAGACACTCTTAGTGAGTCTGTGCCAAAGAAGAAAACACCATCTAAAGTTGATAGAGGCAAAGACATGGATCTAGTTTCTGATGTGGCAATACTTGAAGTTTCTTAGCTCAAGAAAATTCTCAAAAAAGCAAGCTGGAAACTCATAAGCTTCATGCAAGTGGCTCAGATAAATGAGTTGGTTCTCTACCAAAGGTTCCTGATGAGCAAGAACACAAGACAACTAGGACATATGAAGGAAACTGGTACTAAACCAGGGGTTCCTGATGTACCTAAATATCTATCTAAGAGTGAAAATGAATATTGGGGAGATAGCGGTGATGATGATGATTACAATGATGATGACAGTGATAAATTAACCAAGGATGATGATGATAATGATGATGTGGACAGTGATGCAAATGGTGACAATGAGGCAAGTAATAGTGACAAGACCGATTCTAATAAAGATGAGAATCCTAATCTCAATCAGAATGATGATGAAGAAGAAGAAAATGAAGAAGAAGATGTACGTACTCCTGATATCTTTAAATTCAATGATGATGATGAAGAGTATGAGTAATTGTGTCAGGATGTGAATGTGAGGTTAACAGATACAAAGCATGGAGAACAAGGAAAAGAAGATGAAGAGATAACGGATGCTGGTCGTGATGATGATACTCAACAGACCAAATATGAACAAGTCAAGGAAGAAGAACATGTAACTCTTACAACTATTCATGACACCCAAAAGACTAAAGGTCCATTACAAAGTTCGTCTGTTTCATCTGATTTTGCAAATCAATTTCTAAACTTAGATAACGTTCTGCCAATCGACACTGAAGTCGTTTATATGATGAATGTCAAGGTTCATCATGAAGAACCAAGTACTTAGACTCTACCTCTTCTTAATATACCTATCACGGTAATCTCGAAAACATTGACAACTGCTGGATCAACCATTCCTTCGACAATTCCACCAATCACTTCTCTTCAACAACAATCAACACTAACACAAACTCCTGCACCAACAACTACAAATTCAGTTCCTGTTCTTCCAGATTTTTCATCCCTGTTTGGATTTGATCAACGAGTTTTTGCTTTGGAAAATAAGCTTTCTCAATTAAAACAAGCTGACTACTCTGTAAAACTACTCGAAACGATAAAGTCATAAATTCCTGCAATGATGGATGCTCAACTCAGCACAAGACTTAAAGATTCTATTAAGAAGTCTTTCAGGTTATACACTGCAGAATTTAAGAAGAAGGCTAAAGGTGAGAGGAAGAGATACATAGATCTTGGGGAAAAGTCGATGAAAGATATCATTAAAGATGAGGTCAAGAGTCAACTTCCTTAGTCCTACCAAAGGAAGTATCTGACTACGCCACTCCTGTGATTCAAAACTCTGTGACTAAATCACCTGATAATATCATCTTGGCCAAGTCTTCCTCTCAACCCAAGTCTACATACAAGGAAGCTGCATCACTCACTGAGTTTGAATTGAAGAAGATCCTCTTAAACAAGATTTAGAAAAGTAAATCGTATCGAGGCGCTCAAGAACACAAAGATATCTATGATGCACTGGTCAAATCTTACAAGCTTGACAAGGACCTCTTTGAATCTTATGATAAAGTATATTTGTTAAAGAAAGACCGAGAAGACAAAGACAAAGATGAAGACCCTCCAGCTGGATCAGACTAAAGGTTAAAAAAAAGAAGACAAGCAAGGATGTTGAACCATCAAGAGGTTCTAAGTCAAAAGAATATAAGTCAAGCTCATCCAAAGGCACCAAGTCTCAGCCAAAACCATCTGGCAAGTCTGCTCAAGTAGAGGAACTAGTTTTTGAAGCTGCAGACACATGATTTAGGGGGTTAAACTACCCTGAAAAAGTGTAAAAATGACACCTCATTAAATACCCCTACACTTGGGATTTGCTTGTCCTCAAGCAAATGGGCTTTTCTACCTAGACAATAACAATATGAGGGGTCATTTTACCTATTCTTTAAAAGTATTTTAGAACACAACATTCTAGACCTCGTAATTAAAAGCACAAAAAGTATAAACTAGCACCTCACATAAGTGTTTGGGATTCTCTCTTTCACTCGGGTGTATAATAAATTATAACATAAGGGGAAACAGAAAATCAACACTCATTACATGTCATAGCATATAAATTACCATAAGCTTGATAAATGATCAAACCTCCACCGCTAGGTGCAAACATTATTTATTACTATCTAAGAGGTCTTTTAAAGGGTTGTAGGGTGTAGGTGTAAGATAACATATAATGGAAACAGAAACGGATAGGATATATTTGGGTGGCTTTGGGTGAATTAGGACTGGAAGGGTTAGCTAATTATTTACATAAATACACTTTGGTTTGGTTGCTAAGCCAAGACTCGGACGAAGATCTACAAACTCTACACAACTCTACATCAATCTCTTTCTTTTTCTTTTCTCATTTTTTTTAATAACATAAAACATTACATGGGGTTTATAATACGTACTCCTACACTTAAGCTTTTACATGCTTGATATTTACAATCTATCTAGTGACCCGAATTAAGGTGGATCAAAATAACATGGAGATCATCTAACAAACGTATAGGGGTATTGACTTAACTTTCCTTCCCTATTCTTCTATAAAATAAATACTACCATGAATCCTAATCGTCCCAAAACAGTATTTACAAGGATAATGACTTAGAAATTGTGTACTCAATAATTAACTTGGGTTAAAACACAATAATGTACTAAAAGCGAGTACATATAAGGTAGGATAAGGCTTTTTAGGTGTAACAATTGGTTTAAGGGTGACAATGCTTGGTATGTGCATAACTACACATATCTTTTGCCTATAAAAACGTGCCTAAAATGACCAAAATATACAAAAAATACATTATATTTATGTGTTTTGTGATTTATATTGTACAGGTAACGGATATCTAAGAAAAAGACAAAAAAAAGCCAACACGACAAAATCGAGCATGGGAATGGAAAAGCGTGAAAAAGTCAAAGTCAACCCAAAAAGTCAACAAGTCAAAGCCGAAGCCGAAGCTGAAACCGAAGAAATACTTAATGGGCTAACCCGCACCCATCTAATAGGTTGGGCAAGCCCAGTAAGCATTTATATCAAGACTTACATAAACTTTTATGTTTGTAAAGCCCTAAGCCCATTAAACCTTATAACAAGCCCAATACTAAATCTGGTGACACCATTAGTCCCCAAGGACTGTGGTTGTAATAGAAGTATACAACTTTAAGGACTGAAGTTGTTAAATCCACAAACATGTACACTACAAAGGACGATCCTTGTAACATCACCATACAAGAATAGGGGCCAATCTTTCCAAACCCACAAACTTTTACCCTTGTATCACCAAAACAGATACAAACACCCCCAACTCCTCTTCTCGCCAAAATCTACTGTACATCTTCTACCCCACACCCTAAAACCTGCTACCCTGCTCCCTAAAACAAATATGTCACCATCCCATCGAAACCCACACCATAAAACTTCAAATGCCACCTTGGCGATCCTAAGCTTTCCCATTCGTCTAAGGGATGAAGATAAGAAATCAAGGGCTAAGATGATAGGACATTATGAGCACTCAAAATGAAGGGCTATGATGACTTTATGACTCAATCACTCAACAAACACACCTCAGTTTACACTCATAGAAGAAGCACATATGTGAAGACCCAAGACTTGAAGAATTCTATATAAATAGGACCCTTTTGTAAGCCCTGGAGGCATGTAGTTTTAATCGAGTTTTTAATTTTCAGCTTATATTAGTTAGTTTTAGCTTATTGTAACTTTATTTTAAAGCCATGTACTGTTTTTATTTAAGTTAATGAAATTTAAGTTTTTATGCTAAAATATTGTTTTTAAGTTAAAGTCATTTATGTTTTAAAAACGTTTTATAAGCTCTCTTAAACTCTTTTATCTGTCATTTAAGTTGTTTATCTTAAGCTATATAACCTTTCCATAGTTTATATAGCTTAAGCCTTTTTCACTAAAAAATACCTCAAAAAGCTAACTTGGATGATAGGCTTACAAGGGAAGAGTTTGTGGGTTTTACCAGCTTATCTTTGATAAGCTGGAGCTTGTAAGGGTTTTGTAAGTTTTCACTTTTTCACCTTTTAGCTTATTTACTGTTTGCGTATTACTGCTTATCTTTGCTTATTTATGCTCATTTATGTTGTCTATTGCTTATTTATGCTTTCTTATTGATTAAATATCATTTAGTTAAGTTTTGAGTTAAAACTGTCCTTTATGGCTTTAAAACTGCTTAATCTAGTTTGCTTATTTTAAGTGCTTATTTATGTGTTCTAATTGCTTTATTGTGCTTATTTAGCCTTAGTATTAATCTGTTTTTAGATTTTATAAGTTTTCTAAGTCCGATTTAGTGTAAAAATGAGTTTTACAAACTTAAAGGGGTGTTTGGGTTAAGGTTCAAAATGGGTCAAAACAAGCTGAAAATGGTTTTGAGTCATTAATCTAACTTTGTCAAGCTCTTTTAAGTACTTTTAAATCAGTTTCCAAAAGTTTTTAAGGTTTAAAACTTATTTTTAAGATTTTTGAATCAATGTCTTAGAATCTGTGGTTTTGGAATTTGATCAAACTGTGTGTATTTGATTTTTGTTCAAAAAGTTGTTTTGAGGTTTTGTTTATGCTTCATGTTGTGTCTGAATTCAATAAGGAAAATAGATAGTTAAGTGTGCATTTGCCATTTGAGTTTAGGTACAAATCTGTCATAAGTTCTTAAGTTTAGTTTTTAAAGTCTTAAAAAGCCATTTTCAATCTTAGATTTAGGGTAGCTATAGTATGTTTTAGAGTTTGAATTTTCTTGCATAAGCTCATAGTAGTATGAAATCGATTTGTTTGAGCTTGTTTTAGGGTTTAGAGGTTATTTAAGTACTTATTTTTAGGGCTGCAAAAGCCACTTTAGTCATTTTCATTAAAAAACCAAAAACATAGTTTTAGTGTAATCAACTTTTTGTTACTTAGCTTTTTCATAGCTTATAGGTGTTTCAAAATGTTTTTTGATTGCTGTTTTAGATAGCTTATTGTATAAGCTTTTTAGTTTTATAAGTCTCTAAGCCATAAGGATCAATTTAAGGGCTTAAAAATAAGCTAGAAAAGCATCCTTTAGGCTGTTTTTGCATCAGTTTGTGTCAAAAAGCTTATTTGCTTTTCAGAGTTTTTCCAGCTTATTTATTTGCTTATTTTTGTTCCTAAGTACTTTTTAGGTCTGTTTTAAGACCCTCTTAGCTTATTTGGTTTAAGTATGAGCTTATTAAGGCTTTTGTGTCAGAATGATTAAGTGTTAAAAGCCTTAAAGCTTTTAAGATACTGTCACTTTATATAGCTTATTCCTAGCTTATTCCTAGCTTATTTTAAGTTTGAAATGTTTTCACAAAAGTTGCTTATTTTTAGGTTATAAAGCTTTTTCAAAAAATAAAATTTCAAAAATAAAAAGGCTCAGGTTTGGGAAGCCAAGGATAAGCAAGGCTCGAACCCCTGACCTAAACCATACCCAAGCCTTAACACACACACACTTAACCAGCAGTACCAGTAGGACCATCTAGTATTCATTCACAACACTTATTATTTAACCCCCTTTTCCCTTTTAAGCTAATCAGCCCTTTTGGGCTTATTTACAGCTTATTTCAATAAGCTGTTTGCACCATTTTATTTTTCTTATGTTTAAATTAGTCCAAAGTACTTTTCCTAATTTTTTCAGAAATTTTAGCTTTAATTTAGTATTTTTAATATTTAATTTAGATTAAAAGTGTTTTTAATTCATAATAAAAAATATAAAAGTAAAAAAAATACAATTCTTTTTTAAAAAAATTTCTTTTATTATTTAGGATTTTAAAAAATTAAATTTGCATGTGTAGGGTTAATTTTGTAGAATTTAGTTTTTTAAAGAACAGGTTTTGATCCCGTTATCATTTTTTCGCGTTTTAGCTTTAATTGCTTTCGTTTTTTAGTTTACCTTTGTTAGTTTTTGCATTATATTTGTTAGAATTAGAAAAAAAAATCAAAAATCTTAAAATATTCGAATCACGCGATCACAAATTAATCTCGATTCTCCATTCACGCCTCGCCGGGAAACGACCCAGGAAGGTTTTTTTTGAGGATTTTGCTTTGGGTAAAAGTAAGTAATCCTTTTAAAAAAGCCTTAAGGAATTCTTACTCTTCTATAATTGATATTATCTTATTATATATTTATATTATATTATATTTATATATATTAAGTGACGATCAATGCTCTTCATTAATGATCCGGAATCCACCAGAAAATTACAAGAACAGTGAAAAAGGATAGGCTTGGAGGGTTGTACTAGGGGTATCCTGCATTAATGATGAGTGCATGGCAAGGGTATGTGATAGTTATATGATCGATGTGACAATCATAACAATTATAGGTTTAAAACATGGGTTAATCCTAGTGCCTCTTATCAAGCAAATCCTAATACTTACTATGCGGTCTCGGAATGCATCACAATAATAAGTTCTAGAATTTAATATGCTACCGGTACACTCATATGAATTTTACTAACACCAGACATTCCAAAAAAGGCGACAAGGCAATGCACATATGGCCGTAACGACGGAATAGACATGCACGCTTGTAGATCAACCTTAACTTGAACCGGGTAAAGATAAAATCATCTTGGGTTACCAATGATGGGTACCCAAATTCCTAAAGATCTAAGGGCGAACCTCACATTCTTGGGGTGGAATTCTGAGGGTTATTGTGCTAGTAATATAAATTCCTATCCATGAGACGCTATTAATACTCAGTTTTCGTCGATATGTGTCGTAAAAAAATTTAAATTTGGGTAAAAATCACCTTTTATGTTACGTTTTGCTATATTACCCATCATATTAAGGACAAAGCAAAAGGCAAATGAAAGAATGGTTTCTAAGGCTTATTCCCCCTACACTTAAATTGAACATTGTCCCCAATGTTCTATAAAAGTACCCGTTGAAACGAATAAAGGAAAAAGAAAACAAAGAAAAGAAACTAGTATTCCCCTAGTTTGCTTAATAATGGAGAAGAAACATGCGATAACTTGTTTAATCGTCCTCCGAGAATCATCCAATGAAACTTTCTAAGAACTTCCAAGCTTCTTCTCATCAAATATAACCTGTAATCAAAGACAAAGACAACTATACCAAGTATAAAATGTGCGATAGACAAATATACAATATGAATTTAAGGTTCGACTCGATAAAGTAGTAAAGATAGGATGATAGAATTGTTAAACTCATTAGGTTTTACAGGTTTATAACAGAATAATACATATATTAAATGTTATGCAAGTTTTATTTTCAAAAATAATTAAAAATTTAAGTTTTCTGAACCTGGGCGTTTGACACCGTCAGGTTTTTGTGACCCCGTCACAGGTGTCATGGTGACGGCGTCCCGTGTAAATTGTGACGCCGTCTCCACAGTATGTGAAAACAAAATTTTTGTTTTTGATGAAAAATTTCCTGCACTTGATTCCATAGGTTAATTCCTATACAAATGGCTGCATAAAACATGAGATTTAACAATACAATCATATGACTCGAAACTGACACAAATTAATCTAAACAAATCATTTAACATGTTTGAATTTGGCTCAAAAGCCGGATAGATTCTCCTACACTTATTGTTGCAAAATACCTTTGATTGAAATTAAAAGGAGGTTAAAGACAAACAAAGCATGATTACAAGATAGTTCAAACATAATAAAACAAATTATAAAGAATTAAAACACACACGACACTCCTAATTTACGGGAAAAGTAAATTGGGTTGCCTCCCAAGAAGCGCTTTTCTTTATTAACGAGTCTTGTAGCTAGACTCGAAGTCCCTTTATTCCTTGAGCTTGATGATACTTATGTGGTTAGTTTTGAGTTTTTTAATCGTTTCCCTATCTCTTTTGTAGGTACGTCCAAGGTCCATGCAGGCCTTGTAATACCCCTTTCTCTTTTCAAGGATATGCTTAAATCCCATTTTTCTAACCTTCAAGCTATCAACAAAGAATGCTTCAAACTTATCCTTTTCTAGAGGGGATACCCGATCTAATTCTTTTGTCCTTTGGGGCATTCTAAACAAAACCTCGTCGTCTCTCTGGGCAAACCTAATTAATCCCAAGGATTCGTCATAAGTGAGCTTAGATGTATGTGCAAAAGGTTGTCCCAAGACCACTTCACTTAACTCACTATCAATGATGCTTCCCAAATCTTCTAGAATCATAAAGTCCATAACATAAACGAAGCATCTAATAAATATATGCATGTTTTTGGCTCTTCTAACGAAGTTGCAAAACTTGTAAGGTTGGTATGGGTTCCTACATGCTTGAAAGGGTTTTTCTATTATTTTGTTGTAATAGGTGCGAAACATGATGTTGACAGGAGATCGTAGATCTATGTATGTATGGCCCGTGTAGACGGTGCCAATTACACAGGGGATCTTTAAGCTCTATGGGCCGCCTCTCCTAAATTTAGGCTCTAGATTTGAGAAGTGGGGTTGAGGTTCTCCTAACAATTCTTTATTGTAAATTAATTCTTCTTCTGTATGGAACCTATCTTTGAACAATCCTTCCTCAAAGTTGTTTCTTCGATGTGTTCTTAATTCAAGTTCCTTGATTCTCTCCTCAGGGCAGAAAATCTCGAAGTCAGAAGATTGATTAGTCATTTCATTAATAGTTTTGAAAAGAAGAGAATCAATGGTCTGCCTTATTGTTAGTAGCTTGTTTATTCGGGCCGTAAACTTAGCATGAGTGATGTCAAGGGATTCCTAAGGAAAGGATCCTAAGGTAGACGAGGGATTCGCATTCTTCATAGTGAAGAGTGGAATAGTCAATGGAAGTTACGAACAATCACACAAAGAAAAGATAGACTACAAGAAAGCTAATTATGCAGAAATTAAAGTCTCACTTGAAAGGATTCAAACGAGTAGAACTAAGCTAAACTATGATCAAAACCTAACTATTCCCCAGGCGGCGGCGCTAAAAACTTGATGTGCGGTCGTCGTTAGACTTCAACAATAAGTTTTACAACTCCCTAGGCAGAGCACCTAATTGTTATAGTAGTAGTATAAGCAAGACTCGGGGGGTTGTTATCGTTCACTCAAGGAATAGGTTGGGAAGGCTTGATATTCTAAGGGTTGAGGGAAGATTATTTTTGTGTTTTTGTATTTATGGAAAGTCAAGAAATCATATAATTGGAAGTTAGTTTGGTTTTTAGCTAATTAAACTAAATATAAATCTAAACTAATGGTGATAACAATAGATTGCTTCTCCTAGTGTTGTTGCCTTGTTGTTGTTGCCTTGTCACACTTGTGATGATCTGTGTAACTATTTCCTAAGTCATGAACGAATTACATGAACCTGTCGTCTACTTAGTATTCCGCTAAAGCAACGCACAAGTAAGGTACTATGAAGACTATTACCTAGCCCCTAGGAGTACCCTAAGTGCATGTGAAATATATTAAAAGTAGATCAACCATATTAGGGGGCAATGTAGTATGAAGACTATTACCCGATGGTATCCTTTCTACACAATTACGTTTCTCTAGACATATCAACAACGATACAGACAAAAGATGGTTTTCTAAGACCTAACGTGGACATCCATCCTAAGAAGTAACACCGCTACGATCTACATTCTAGGTTTCATACAATCATAAATAAACACAATAGGAGGCTTAGCCTAGCATGTTAATAATGCAAGAACATAGATGAATCAAACAACACATAAACATATTGAATAATTAAATAAACCTTACTTGATTAAAATATGAGTTGGAGGAAGTACAATAGGGTTTTTAGGCCCTAAAATTGTCCCTAACAGCTGCTAAATGAACTAAGGTTCATACCCTCTTTTTATTCTAAAGTTACACACTTAAAACCCTAAATTCGGGTTTGTATATATAGGAAAATCACTGTGACGGCGTCGCGTTTTAGTCTTGACGCCGTCATGATGAAGAATATTCTAGATAATGGGATGGGTCGTGTACTCTAACGCCATCATGGAATCATGTGACGCCGTCGTGGTCTTCGTTGTGACGGCGTCATATTATATTGGTGACGCCGTCTCTAGTCACTGTAGAGAAATTCTTAAGTGATGTTGGTGTAGGTCTGTAGTCTTGTCCGCTTATTCTTCAAATAAGCCCAAGTGACGTGTAATTCTTCCAAATGAGAAATACTTGAAAAGGAACGATTAAGTACCTATTTTGGGCATAAATGCACGATTTTAGAGGTTAAACGACCCCGAAAAGCGTATAAAATGACACCTCATCAGTCACAAGCTTAATTCATATAGAATCGCACTAGTCACCTATCAAGAGCTTGTTTGATGTTGTCTCTAGCAGGATTTCCATCGTCATTGTGATTACTTTCGTATCACTCTGATGTTCTGGCAAGATCACAAGGATAATGCGTAGGACTCTTAAATAATTACTTGTTTTCACAATGTGTGAGTAACAAATACATTTGAATAGTGTCCTAATGAGATTTATAGATGATCCCTTTGCTCTAGTCTCAATAGTGCACTTTTGGTTTTAGTAATCGAAGGCTAGAGCAGACTGCCACCTTTTCAATACCAACTATCTCAGAGTGAGAAAGTCGATAGAAATGCGTGTATGTGAGAAATGAAACAAGAGTCTTTTGAGAGACATTGAGTGGCTAGGGAGGGTTGTGCATAGCGTCACTGGATCCATGAATATCTTTAGTGCCAGACAACAGCTTAGTGTTTCTGATAGTTTATGTATTGACCCAGTTTCTGCCTAAGTGTATAAAGGGCTTCTTTCTTTTCACCCTTTATCCTTACATTTCCTTTTCATTCTTCAACCCCTTCAGCGCTTACCAAGACTTCATGACTAATACCTTGTTGGGTTTATTCTAGTATTAGCTCCATCTCAGTCGGCACTTTTCCCTTATTCTCACATTTACTCCTTTTTTATATCATACCTAAGGACTTCTACACTAACTAGTGGAATATCCTGGGTAGATCCCTCTGGTTCTGGCTAGATCATAGGAATGGATACCTAAACTTAACCACCTTATAACTCCAATACAGTAATTTAACTGGTCAGTCTTTGGTACTTCCACATTTCAGCCAATCACATAACCATTTGCTCCTCCTTCATATGTGCATCGATTAATCAAAATAGTTTAGCACATATATGGGTTAGCGTACACTTGAGATCTTAAAATCACTTTATTAGCCATATATTTTAATTACATTTATCTCCCCCTTATCAAAAATGTCAAGTCTATTGATATTTTGGATACCAAAAGATTAAAATTTATGCTTACGGGGAGAGAAATGTTCTGATTATTTACAAGCTAAATTAGGAACATTTTAATGCCCCCTTAAATTATGAGGGAATTATATGGTGTTTGAGTATGTTAATTTGAATTTTTTTGAATTTACTAAGAAATTCTTGAAAATTCATACTCAAACACTATATATATGCCTACTTTTTAAGTCTACACTACATATATACATATTCACAAGTTTATAAAATATACGAAATGACCTTATGATGACAAACACAATATGACGAAGTCATATTATTTGTTGAAGTAGCCGGAGGTCAGTTCCGTAGTGCCTTCCACCAACAAACTTTTTGAGGCTCCTTGTCATCCTTCTTTCCTTCAGCTGCTTGTCAATCGCCTTGATCATGATATTGGCTCTTTTCTTTTCTAATGTACTCCATCTTCTCTGTGGCAGGTACTCCATTCGGATATTCTTTGTGATGTCATCCAGCGAAGTTCGGAGCCCAGTTAATATCCTATCACTAAACTTATAGAGTTCATCTGATCGCATCAACCCGTTTCTCCCTTTGTTGTCAACATAAATGAATCCTTGAGGGTTTTGATATGGAGTGTACGGGTCCTTTTCCTGATGCCGGGTTTGGTAGTTTCTGGCTTAGTGACGTTGATCTTCTTCTAGTAACCTTTAACTCCTAGTTGAAGATCTTGGACTCGCTTTTGAATAACTAAGCTTCTAGTGAACATTCTTATTGCTATTGCGAAGTCAAAAACATCATCGCCCGAGAGATTTGTGAGTCGGTTTTGAACAACAAGGAGCAGCATGTCCTCGAAGTCATTGATACGAAGACGTGGAAAGTCACCTTCTTTGAATGTGTAAAGGTCGTTATCCGCTCTTCTTACTACAATCTCTTTCAGATACCCATACCCATGTTTTCTCATTACCTCGACTCGAGTTACTGCCAAAATATGTTTCGTAGAATATACATCATGTCTTAATTCTAGGCCCCGTGCATATCAATAGAAGGTCTTACGTTGTTCTCTCTAGTGTGAAATTCCCCATAACGCATGTTTATCATAGGCAACTTTAACAGGACTCCATATATTTGGAACCATGTTTTCAATGACTTGAAGATCATATTGAGCAGCCTTTATCTTTGTAATAGAAGTCGTGTAGGTCATTGTCGAAACTCCTCCTTGCAGATACTTGAGATCATTGTTGAAGAAGTAGTCAACTGGTACTTTTTGATGATTTCCACTCATGACCAAAGGTTAGGGTTTGGTAAGATCAAATGGATAATCTCTGCGTTCTGGGTTGTTCCAATCAAGTTTCTCCGATAAAGCTTTGTAACATACTTCAAAGTCATATTCCAACTCAGCATAATTGGTATGTGTGCCTTTGAGAAGTTTGAATGCTGGCCCTAACAGGGTTTCTTGAGTCAGATTGGAGATCTTCAGGCCATTCATGATGTATGTAGAGAAGTCTATAGGAGTTCTCATCAATTCATCAAAGGTCTTTGACGGTTTATCAGCAGAAGATGTAAGAGTCATCAACTAGTTTTGAGTTTATCCTCGTTGTAGAGTCTTGCGAACATTCCAATCAGGATCAGTGGGTTCTTAAAGTTGTATAGGTTTGGTGAACCAGTCATGTTTAGATATAGTCTCTTTCATGGGTTCATCGTCATCATTACCCAGATTCCCTTCTTGATCTTGTGGCATATCTGAATCTACAACCTCAAACTCTGGTTCCTCTGACTGAACAGACTTTCCAGAAGATTTTGTATAACAACCCATAATTTTCATCACTGTAATTATCCATCTATTAAATTAGATGCACTGTAATATCCATCTATTATATATACCACCTTTTTACATGGAAATTTTTGCTTTATCTCATTATGCAACGTAACTTGCATCTCTAAAGTAAACGAGCTCACGCAACCTCTACCAATGCCATCTATATCTATGTTTATATCATGTAAACATCATAATATGTCAAGTCTATATCTTAATATCATTTTTACCAAGTACATTATCCATTTAACATACCATCTACAACGTTATATCAAAATAGACTTTATTCATGAATGTTTATATCAAAACCCTAATTATATGTAATGTATACATATAAAATGAATGTGCAAGCCTTCAAACATGTGTACAAGTGTACAATGCACAACATTTGAATATCTTTTCCCTCCTAAATCGTGTTGTAACTTTCTAAAGCCTAATTTATAAGCCAAAAATGCAAGAAAACCAAACTAGGTCATTTTACCTCCTAAATCACTTTAGTTTCTCACTACCACTTTTGGACAAGGTACAAACACTTAATTCACAACTTCTAAACCCTAAACCTAAACCCTAAGTCATCCTAAAACCCTAACCTATAATCCTAAACCCTAAACGAAACCCTAAATCCCTAATTTCATTTTAAACCTAAAACTAACTCCTAAACCTTAAAACTAAACCTTAAACCTTAATCCTAAACCCTAATCTTAATCCTAAACCTTAATCCTAAACCTTAAACTATCATAAACCCCAACCCTAACTCAAATTAAAACCCTAAACCCAAAGCCAAAACCAAAACCAAAACCAACCCAACACCCTTTATTTCTTTTTAAACCCATTTTTAAGCTAAGCTAGCTCCCTAACACCTCTATGACCTCACCACCATGTCACCAAGCGGCCACCCAAGCACCTTACAAGCACCTCCATCACCTCCCTTGGTCACCAAGTCTTCTTATCACCTCCTTGTCACTCCATTGTAACTGAACCCCCTCAACACCCTTCCACCTTGCATTTCTACCTCCATAGCCCACAATACTCATCACTAGCCTTCCTTAGTCACCACACTACAACACTTGATCCTTACATCAAGATAACTTGGGCACTAAGGGTCATATGAGCCATATATATAACCGAAACACACACTCTTTCAAATCACACCTCAAAACTCATCAAACATACAAATGGAGTCTTAAACAAGATCAAGGAAGACCAAGGAAGATCAAAGAAGGAAGAACTCAGCAAATTTGAAGCCAAGAATCAAGAATAAGAATCCATTGAAGGCATTTCTAGGTGTACGAACCCAAAAACCTCATTTTGACCCATTTTAGCTCAAGTAAGCTTATAATCTTGATTAATAAGCTCATAATTTGTTTTATAATGTTCATAAGACTCCTAAGATCCTATATGAACTCTTGTTTGATCCCTTGAACCACAAACCTATGTGTTTTTGGTTAAAACCCTAAAAATGACCCGTTTTGATTTTCTAGCTAACAAATCCTTTTTCTAAACTTTTGTTATGTTAGAACATCTTATTTTAGCTTATTCTAATAAGCCATGACCTGCAAAACTCTTTTGGATTTCAAAAATATCAAAATTATGAATTTTGGACTTGATTTGCAAATGTTTTTATGCATAGGGGTATATATCATAACTTTCTGAAATTTATAACTAGAGGGGCTGAAAATGTCATTTTCCTAAAGATATAACTATAAGGACCTATCTTTCCAAGTTTCAAAGTTAAAAATTTAATATTTATAAACTTATTATATAAAGGACTAAACTTGTAAAAGTTTATAAACTAAGGGTAAATATTGCTATTTTCGTATTCTTAAAAATATAAAATATAATATTTTTATATAAATTATAAAAATATATATTAATATTATAAGACTCGATTTTATTAAAACCCGATACATTTATCGCTATTAATCAACGATCGACGCATTATAAAATAATTAACATAATTTATCATCGACTAGCTTTTGAAGAAACTTAAAAATCTTATCGTGTCACGTTACTAGGGAATTTCATGTGAGGGGTTCCATTTGAGTATTTGTTTTGACGAGTTTGATGGGTTTACGATTTAAAGTGCCTTGACTCCTCAAACGATACTACATGGCCTCTGGATTATGATAGCCCGAACAGTGATACAATATTTCCATAAATTAATAAATCAAAGTAATACGTTAAACTTTATGAAGTTTTGAAACATAAACCATCACACTAAGACTTGGCATATTACCCTAGGTTGCGTGACGTAGCTGTTACTTTCACTAGATATACTTTTGCATTCAATCAGATTTTCCCTGTTAAGGTGAGTTCATAGCCTCACATTTTAAATATTCTAATGTTTTCATAAAGTCGCAAGGGGGATACATGCTATACACCATTACTACGAGTGTTTTTATAACTGTATACTATCCCGATATATTATTGCCTAAGTCCTTACTTTTGCCATTAAGA
>BQNB010096329.1:0-25650 GCA_026074375.1 Tanacetum coccineum
ATCGTGTCACCCGTCTACAGAAAGATAAAAAAATACTCGTCGCGATGGTGTATTTTTTGTCGTGTGACGATTTACCGTTTGTAAGATATTTTATTTTTAAAAAAGAGGTGGAAAGTTAGTTTTTTTATTTTTGATAAAAAATGGATGGTTGAGATTGATTCATTGGATCTATGACAAATAATGGGTCTATGTTGATCTTAACTCTTTACAACAAAGCATGACAAGGATAATATAATCATACCAAATATAAGAGTCAACTATGACTCACTAATATTATCAACTAATTTAATATATTTATCTAATACTCCCCCGCAGTTGGAGCGGAGGTCTTCGATCCGACTAGAGTTAAACTTGCAAACGGAGAGAAATCCTGAGAAGAAATTTGATAGAGGTTCAGATTGATTTTTTTTAATAACAATTTTTTTTGTGAAGATAATAGAAGTAGTTTTTTTTGAAAGAATAGAAGCGGCTCATGACGGCCGACGGTTAGGTGATAGAAAGATTTTTTTTGAAATTTTGTTGCGGCTCATGGTGGCCGACAACTAGGGTTTTGATAATAGAGATGGAGAGAGGTTTGATTCTTTTTGGAGAGGATAGAAGCGGCTCATGACGGCCGACAGTTAGGTTTTGAGAATGAAGATAGAGAGATTTGATTCTTTTGGAGAGGATGTTCGTTTGTTTATGGTCACAAACGATGGAGGAGAGATTTGACGGGGTGGTAGAGCAGCGAAAGCGGCGGCTTGATGATTGAGTAGGTCTCAAGATCGTACCAATGGCTCTGATACTATATTGGAAGATAGAAAACCCCGAAAGGCTAATTGATGTCCTTGATTACCTTCATAAAACATACAGTATATATAGGATACAAGAGATAGGCTTGAGCCAAGATAAAGATAAAGCCTACATCTAATTTACAACAAAGCATGACAAGGATAATATAATCATACCAAATATAAGAGTCAACTATGACTCACTAATATTATCAACTAATTTAATATATTCATCTAATACTCCCCCGCAGTTGGAGCGGAGGTCTTCGATCCGACTGGAGTTAAACTTGCAAACGGAGAGAAATCCTGAGAAGAAACTTGATAGAGGTTCAGATTGATTTTTTTTAATAACAATTTTTTTTGTGGAGAGAATAGAAGCAGTTTTTTTTGAAAGGATAGAAGCGGCTCATGACGGCCGACGGTTAGGTGATAGAGAGATTTTTTTTTTGAAATTTAGTTGCGGCTCATGGTGGCCGACAACTAGGGTTTTGATAATAGAGATGGAGAGAGATTTGATTCTTTTTGGAGAGGATAGAAGCGGCTCATGACGGCCGACAGTTAGGTTTTGAGAATGAAGATAGAGAGATTTGATTCTTTTGGAGAGGATGTTCGTTTGTTTATGGTCACAAACGGTGGAGGAGAGATTTGACGGGGTGGTAGAGCAGCGGCAGCGGCGGCTTGATGATTGAGTAGGTCTCAAGATCGTACCAATGTCTCTGATACCATATTGGAAGATAGAAAACCCCGGAAGGCTAATTGATGTCCTTGATTATCTTCATAAAACATACAGTATATATAGGATACAAGAGATAGGCTTGAGCCAAGATAAAGATAAAGCCTACAGCTAATTTACAACAAAGCATGACAAGGATAATATAATCATACCAAATATAAGAGTCAACTATGACTCACTAATATTATCAACTAATTTAATATATTCATCTAATACTCCCCCGCAGTTGGAGCGGAGGTCTTCGATCCGACTAGAGTTAAACTTGCAAACGGAGAGAAATCCTGAGAAGAAACTTGATAGAGGTTCAAATTGATTTTTTTAATAACAATTTTTTTGTGTGGAGAGAATAGAAGTAGTTTTTTTTTGAAAGAATAGAAGCGGCTCATGACGGCCGACGGTTAGGTGATAGAGAGATTTTTTTTGAAATTTAGTTGCGGCTCATGGTGGCCGACAACTAGGGTTTTGATAATAGAGATGGAGAGAGATTTGATTCTTTTGGAGAGGATGTTCGTTTGTTTATGGTCACAAACGGTGGAGAAGAGATTTAACGGGGTGGTAGAGCAGCGGCAGTGGCGGCTTAATGATTGAGTAGGTCTCAAGATTGTACCAATGGCTTTGATACCATATTAGAAGATAGAAAACCCCGGAAGGCTAATTGATGTCCTTGATTATCTTCATAAAACATACAGTATATATAGGATACAAGAGATAGGCCAATAAAATAAGTTTAGTTTCTCACACAGAGTTATGAAAGCGCTTATAAATGATAAAAGGGTTTAAAAAACCTTAGCTCGAGACTTTTGAACCATAAATTACTTATAGACAACAAAAATATTTAACATATACTAATAATTCATTTAGTTATGTATTTTTTTAGTAATTTTGCAATAACCCATTTGCCAAACAAATTTAAAAAATACGAATTTCAATTTCAGTGTCATTACACTTCGCCAAACATACAACAAATTTTCAATTGGACAAATTTTGGGCTTGAGTGTCACTATTTTATCTTTTTACTTTTTTATTATTTGCACACTTAAAAATCTCTCTTTTTCATTTTTACCAAATCATTTTTTTTAAAACTCACTATTTAATTTTCTCAAACAAACTAGTAATTTTTTATTTATTAAAAAAAATTACATTAAAAAAACATAAAATTATCAATAAACTAACTTTATTGTTGTTAACAAAAAATGCTCCATAAAGTTTTTTTAAAAAGTTTCGTGTGTTTGTTTATCACGTAATGTAGTATAGAGATCTTAAATTGTTTATTTTTGTGGTTGATTGATATGCTTATTTACTTGTATTGTTAAATTTATGTTTAAAAGATGTCTTAGTTAAGTTAAGAGAGAAAAAGTGCTTTCTTCATGTACTAGCAGTATATCGGGGCGTTACAACGGCGGGTATCATGTACTAATTAATATTTTTAAGAAATAATATTATTCGATTATATATTTTTTGTTATAATAACTTTACGCATGATGCGAATTTTAAGAAAAAACTTTATCATACCTTATCTCATATAAATATGATAAAGTAGTATATGTTTTATCATTTGCATTGTTTAATTTAAGTTGAAGTATCGAAAAATGCTGTTAAGATAAGATTATTGATATTGATTAGGAAAAAAAAACAGCGTTTATTTACTTAAATAAGAAAAATCCCCTTAACTTAAACAAGAAGTAATTAACCCTTTTTTAATTTACTGCAGTAGTAATTGTTAACATAAGTATCATCATATCTTCAACATCACCCCAATTAAAAACCCCAATTCTTCCTTCTCCTTCTCAGGTTCTGATCCCTGTATTAATTTCAGATCAATTGACTCATTTTATTATGTAAGTTTGCTAACTTATTTATCTAATTAGATGCATCTTATTCAAACTCATTACTATCAATTTAATTCTGCTAATCGTTTATTGTTGTAGATCAGTAACATATAACTTTTACTGTAACTTTTTTTTTTATAAACTTTTGATAAACCTGACTAAGATCACTGTAGATTCAGGTAGTTTATAGTAATACATGGAAGTGTGATTAGTTTTATTTATATTTAAAGTGTGCAAGTTTTTGGTCTGATGAGATAGTAAACGAGGTAGTGCGTGGACTTAATTTCATAATAAAAGCGTAAGCGTCAATGCATTGTATATATTGGATAAGGTTTTAGACCGGGTAAAGTGATGACGGATCATTGACAATGTGGGAAGGGGAAGTGTATTGATGTGTGTAAGTTAATCATGCTGTTTAGTAATCAGGGTTTAGATCACGAGTGTTATCGTTGATACTTGAGAGATCGACTATAAGTTTTCTAGAATCGAATTTTGCTTTGTTGAGGTATGAACAAATCTATGTACATTTGTTTGAAATCAGTTTACTTGGAGGTCCATTGTTTTAGTTATAGTCTTATAGACACCAAGTAACATTATGCATTTGACGCGTAAGATGGTGAAGTTGCTTTAGGTGTTTAAGTATGGACCAGGCGCTCAAAATCAGGTCAATGAAGGCCCTCAGTATATAGTGTCAAGCTAGTTGGGTGATATGTATGTTTCTCATTGTCAGAATGGATCATACGGGTTAGGTTGCAAGTTGCAAACATATGCCGCCCAAGCCTCCAAAACAAATAGGTCTTTGGCACTGCATTAACATTGACTTTTTCGTTAAACTACATCTTCCTCACTCACATCTCATCTCTGATCAAATAAACCCAAGCGAACCAATCTGTGTTCGATTTTCCTTTTCTGATAATAAGGTATCGTGGCAATCTGCTGCTATTAAGTATTAACCACTCATCATTATCCTATCTTATAATCTGATAATGGCTGGAAATTTTTATTCATCTTTTTGAGTTCTTCAATTTGTAGTTCAGGATTTTGGGTTCCTTTATTTTGGTATTCCAATGTAGTTTAGGTGTATACTGCACTGGGTTAAAAAAAAGTTATGGTTTGAATACTAAAGTACATATTTGTAGATCTCAACAAAAAAAAATTCGGTGCCCCTGTCGCAATACCAGTGCAGTAGTGTTTAACACCAGTTGGGGCTTCTTGAGTGGTTGGCAACAATTTTTAAGAACTACAAATACTGTTTTGTTAGTTATGAAAAATATTAAATTTGTTTAAAATTTAGTTTGCTTGAAGATATCTTTAGACTGAGAGTACTATTATCCACTTGGTTTAAAAATAGTGAAGTTTTATTAGTAGGTGTTTATAGTATTTTTGTAGCATGCCATTCTTTATTTTGCTACCCGAGAAGTTACCTACACCTAATATTTCTGAATGTGCAATGGTGTTTCTTAATTAAAGATAATAAATTTGTATCTGAAAAAAGACTTGGCGTATAGAATATGACGGACGATGCCACACTAGAATGTATACCAACGTTTAGATGTAATTTACCAATACATATCCTAGGACTTTGGATTGTAAATTCAAAAGTGATCTAGGTTGTCTGATACACTCGATTAAGTATATATGTATGCCCGCATTGCTTGTTATGGTTGTTTGCATATGTACTAGAGTACTAGACCTGACAATTTGAACTCAGGTCAATTCAGGCCTTTATTGTAAATTTATAAGTCTATTTTAGAGGTCAGGTTGCAATTGCAACCCGTCTTCGCCCAATCCTTCAACGCAATATAGTCTTCTTCATCAATGCTAGCATTCTTCATTAAACCACATTTTCTTCTCTGCTCAAATCTAATATTTTCTTTAATATTCATTGCGTGGATCAATCTGTGCTCAAATTCTCTCTTCTGATAATAAGGTATCATGGCGATCTATTGCTATCAACTACTTATTGTCTTCTCAGTTGAAGATCATATTCTTCTCTTTTGGTTTCTATAATTTGTAGTTCCGAGACTTTCATCTTGGTGTGACTGGTTTCAATGTAGTTTAACTGAAATAAACTAATGGTCCTCTGTTGTAACTTCAAGTATAGTGTTATACCATTATACCAGTCACGTCTTTTTCATAGATATGTTGCAGTTTTATGTTGGTTACCGCCGGGTACGTTTGAATATTTGTTGCTTCTGGTTATCATGTAGCTAACCACAATAAAGCAGATAATAGATTTTTCTGCCGGTTTAACTCTATAGATTTGAGATATTTTGCAATGAGAATATGTTCTTCTGTTAGAAGGAACTGTTGGATGTTATTTCTAAGATTTCTTGTTGAGAACTTGAGATTCACATTGTGTTTGTCCGTTTTGATGGTTAAGCTCTGCTGAAGTTGGCAAGTGCTATGGTGTTGTCTCTAATCACATAATGAGATGCCTCTCAAGTTGCTTTGTTTATCTCTAGGTGGCTAGGTGTTTTTAGAATGGTCTGCACTGCGTTCATTGGTGTATGCTGTCGGTCTAGTATTACAGTATTTATATATTGGGATAAAACGCTGTAGGCGAGGTTCTGGGGGACTTTTAGACCCATTTGATAATACAAATCGATTTATTTATAGCTAGATGGTCTAAATTGTGATCACCATATGCTGTAATCAGCTCAATATATGGCTACCGTATATTCTTTTCAGTGAAAAATACTAAATAAGTTAACAGTTTGATACATTGTTATGAATTGAATAGACAAAGGAAAAATTGACGGGGTCAATCCAGTCTGCGTCTAGTCACCAACCCAAACCCATATGGCTCGTTATTTTTAATACTGACCCGTTTTGATCTGAGAGCACCGATATTGACCCATCACCCAACCAAATATGCAATTTTGCCACTTCTAATATAGAATCATTTCGATTTTGCTAAGTAGGTTGGGAGTAAGAGATTCGGGTTAAGATGAAGCATGTATGGGTAAACTTTGGTTACTTCATGTATGACTTTTTGTTCCACAAGAAACTATGTAACCTGAACTTTCTACTGTTGCTAGTATTTAAGCTTTTGTTGTGTTTAGGCTTGTGCACCTCCTGGAGTCCTGGATTGTCTCCTATTTCAAAGTATTGATTCCTCAACATTTTTTAAAACATGTTCAAGTGTTTCCAAATTTATTTATTTGCCTCAACCTATACTTGGTTTCTTCCTAAATTATTCGCTATATATTTTTCACAGAATGGGAGAGCTAGCAGGCGAAAAGCATGCGGCATACATCTTAAAAGTGGAAAAGAAAAAAGATAGTGTCGAAGCTGTCATAATGGAGCATCTCAGAATGAATGGGGCATATTGGGGATTAACCACACTAGACATTCTCGGTAAGCTTGAAGCTGTTGATCAAGAAACAGTTATTTCATGGATCATGAGTTGCCAACACTCATCTGGTGGTTTTGGTGGCAATGAAGGTCACGACCCACATTTACTCTACACCCTCAGTGCAATCCAAATTTTAGCGCTGTTTAACAAGATAGAAACACTTGATATTGACAAAGTGTCAAGTTACATAGCTAGCCTACAAAACGAAGATGGTTCGTTTTCAGGAGACATATGGGGTGAAATAGATACTAGATTTTCCTATGTTGCTATATGTTCTCTTGCACTAATTAAACGTCTAGATAAAATCAATGTTGAAAACGCGGTTAAGTACATTATAAGCTGCAAAAATCTTGATGGCGGGTTCGGGTGCACCCCTGGTGCTGAATCACACGCAGGTCAGATCTTTTGTTGCATAGGGGCACTTGCAATAACAGGTTCTTTACATTATGTTGATAAGGATCTTTTGGGATGGTGGTTATGTGAAAGACAATTAAAGTCAGGAGGTTTAAATGGCCGGCCTGAGAAGCTTGCAGATGTTTGTTACTCGTGGTGGGTCCTATCTAGTTTGATAATTATCGATAGGGTCCACTGGATTGATAAAGAGAAGCTGGTTAAGTTTATCTTGGATTGTCAGGATACAGAGAACGGAGGGATTTCGGATAGACCCGATGACGCTGTTGATGTTTTTCATACCTATTTTGGAGTTGCGGGTCTTTCACTTCTTGAGTATCCAGGATTAAAGGCAATTGATCCGGCTTATGCGCTGCCTGTTGATGTCATCAATAGAATTTTTCTTCATTGATTTTTTGTTCAAATTGTTAAAAAGATGAATTCTTATATACTACTTGCTTCTGATTTCCGGTAGACGTTATTTCTGTTATTTATGCTATTAACAAGTATCAGACTTCTTTTGTCGGCCATTATGTTGATACTAAACGTATTAGGCAAGTTGGTATTTGTTTGCTGTAGGTTCGAGTTTTGCACGTGTAGGATTGGTCACAGTATGGTTCCCATTTGTTGATGTAGAATGGATGTTATTTTTTAAAGTTGTTTAGATGAGTTGGTTTAATGGAACACTATTGGAAACAAAGTTGTTTGTTACCCAGAAGCACACACTTATTGTACCGAATACAGAATTCGATATATACTTTACCTAATAAATTACCGAATTACCGCGCTATGCTTGGAAAAAGAGAGGAAAAACTTTTCATCGTTTGTGGTTATAGACAAAAAGACATATTTGCCTTGCCGGAGGTCTTCTTGAAAGTAGTCTTCCTACTTTCGGTTTTTGTAAATGGTTCGCAAGCCATTTTTTGAAATCCGTTATTAGTTTTCAAAATAACCATTTTTGTAGGTTAGATTTTTCTTGATTTCAGTAATTATTTTAATTAATGGCCCTCTATAAATACCTAACCTTACTCCATCATAGACTAATATCCACTTGCATTTCTTATACATTTTCACAATGTCTACTTCGTAAGTACTATTTCATCATATCACATGTCAAACATTCTTAAAAAACTATGATAAATCAAAGTACATGTTGAATATTCCTTTAAGAAAATCAAAACTGTTGAAAAACTAGCTTGATCAATTGGTTTCATCATTCAGCTTGGCAAAAGTTGTCTAATCATTTTATATATAAAGTACGACCGTCTATGTCGTATATTGTTGTTGTTACGTATTGTTTCTTATTTTAAATTTTATGTTATGATTTTGATGTTTGCAGAAGTGTGAAAGAGGTTCTTCCACAAGTGTTGGATTCTACTTCTCCACAACCTACTTTGTTTGATGGGACCACTAGGTAGAATTTATGTGATTAATATAAATTATGTTTAGTTAAGTTGAAATTTGGCTGATGGATCATGATATATGACTATATGAGTAATAGTTTGTTTTGATTGGTTCAATTGAAGGTTATACACAAACTTGCAGTGTCCGTATGCACAACGTGTTTGGATCACAAGGAATTATAAGGTAACTTGTTGATCCATGTTTGTATGTTTTTCAGTTAGCTTTTCTTAAGAACATAAGCTTTTATTGAAAATGAAAGAAAACTCGTGTTCTAATCACAAAGAGTTGACCTTTGATATCAAAACATAAGTCACTTTGAGTAGCTTTCAAGTTTCAAAATAAGCAATAGCATCTTATGTCTGAGCTATCTAAAGAATTTACCCTTAATTGATTGTTTATCACTGAAAATTTATGTTTCGTTTTATAATTTTCGGCTACATCAAATACGTTTATACAACTTACAGCTACAACTACAACTCTTTTGCCAAGCATACCCTAAGATGATGAGTGACTGAAGCAGTTTGATTATTATATGTTGTGACCCCTTTCATGTTGATTTTAAAGATTATATAAAATCTGAATAAGAATCACATATGCCAAACTGATTATTATTAGTTCCAAACATCCCTTGTAAGGGTAAACGCAACCTCAAGAGCCCCACCAAGCGGGCAGAATTGCTTGCTCTTAGTGGTAAGGAGGTGGGAGTGGGAATCGGCAAGTAAGGTCTTCTCACAATAAAAATACAAAATAAAACCTCATGTGGCTGTTTACACTTGAGCTGAATTGAGTGTGTCTTCTTCTTAAGCGCCATCAAAACCACAGAATTTGTAGGGCATGTTATTTTGTCTAGTATTGTGAATTTTGGTTGATTTGAAGCCAACAATCTGAAACTAGTGATGTATGCCTTGTGCGTTAGTACCACTAAATATTTAAAGACTTGACTAACTTCAATAACCAGTGATGTATGCCTAATGACAAAATCTTAGAATGAAGAATAACAGTTTAATCTTCCTGAAGCCAGTCAGTTGATTATTTGCTATATATTCTTTTAAACTGAAATGTCGATAACAGTTGCAACTCACAAGTAAATTCAAGAAGCTGCTTTCTGAGTTGAAATCGTATTGAAAAAACAAGAATTGCATTCTTAACTATCTTGATTTTAATATGTAGGGACTACAAGACCAGATGAAGCTTGTTCCTATAGACCTTGCTAATAGACCTGCGTGGTATAAGGAGAAAGTTTACCCCAAAAATAAGGTAACGCTTCTATATCTAGTATATTGCAAAAATTCATTTATTTATCTAGTAATTTTTCTAAAGGTGCCAGCCCTTGAACATGACAACAAAATCACTGGAGAGAGCCTCGATTTGATGAGATATGTCAATGCTCACTTTGAAGGGCCTGCGTTACTACCAAATGTAAGATTTGATATCTTATAGATGTCCT
This sequence comes from Tanacetum coccineum, assembly GCA_026074375.1. Classification (NCBI taxonomy): domain Eukaryota; kingdom Viridiplantae; phylum Streptophyta; class Magnoliopsida; order Asterales; family Asteraceae; genus Tanacetum; species Tanacetum coccineum. The sequence continues at coordinate 9,932 of BQNB010096329.1, forward strand.
ACTTAAAGAGATTTTTTAATAGCCTCTTTTAAAACTGAAACAAATTGCCATATGAAAAACTGTAGGATTCTGCCAAAAGAGAGTTTGCTGAGGAGCTATTTACATACACCGACACATTCAATAAAACAGTGCGCTCTTCGGTTAGAGGAGATACTGTGAAAGAAGGTTGTATGTGTTTCAAATAGAGTGTGTGACAACTTGTTTGTATCTAGAACTGATTAAAAACCTGACAATTTGGAACAGGTATAGCTTTTGATTACTTGGAATCAGCTCTTCAGAAGTTTGAAGGTCCGTTTTTCCTTGGAGAAATCAGTATGGTAAGTTCTTTTATTCTGTAAAATGGTCAATTTTGCTCTCTTGAATGGGTTGATTTGGGTTATGTTTTTATCTTTAGTGGGTCAAGTGGATAAATAAAAATATTAGCTAAATAGGAAACGGGTTAAAAGTCTCATAAACTGTCTTTTTATTTACCACTTCAATTACTAAAAAACGGACAAAAGTTGTTTGTGGGTTAACACAGTATGTTACCAACCCACCCATTTTGCCACACCTATTTATAATGTATGAAGTATCCACCGAGTCATTGACCAATTCCATCTGCTTTCATGTAAAAACTGACATTTTATTGCTGTACTTATGCATTGCAGGTGGACTTTGCCTATATTCCGTTCGTAGAAAGGTTTCAATTATATCTACAAGATGTATACAAGTATGATATTTGCATTGGCAGGCCACAACTAGCAACATGGATAGAGGTATAACTTCAATTTACTATCAACCTTTTGATTGATTCATTCCCAACCACGCCACATACACTTCTCGTCTTTCAAGGTCAAATAATCTAGTTCTAGCTTTGGAAACAATTGCAATCTTTTTTTAAGTCGACCCATTTTTAGCTAAAAGAATATTGTTTTGACTCCAAGAACTAAAACCCAAATAGACCCATTTATCATATATGGGTTGAAATTTCCTCCTCTAATGGGATATAATGAGATGCATTAGCTAAGTTACCATGAAAAACTTGCACACAGGAACTGAACAAGATTGATGCTTACGTGGAAACAAAGGTCAAAGGGTGATCCTAAACACACTATTCAGATATACAAAAAACGTTTACTGGTAAGTAGCTTTCTGCATACATGTATTTTCAATCATTCCAATAAATTTTTACCCTTTTATACATCAAGCACTGAAATTAAAAAAAAAAACGTATACTATTGTCTCATTTCTCTCATATCATTCTTGCAGGGTCAGTAAGTATGATGGTACACTTGATGAAGTCCCAATAATCATCCAAGACAATGGTCTTTTATAAGAAAAATGTATAAAGTTGTTTCTAAACGACTCCTGGGTCTCAGTTTGTAGTATGGATGATGGATAAAACATATGGTCTTATGCTATATATTTCAGTTAAAACAAAAGGCACTCGGGGTCAGGGTGTTCCCGCCAATTCACACCTTTTGTGGATTTCAGTTAAAGTATTGCTGTCTTCCTTATTTTCTGTAGCATAGAGTTTGTTCTTTGTTAATACTATATTGTTCAGACGAGTTTGATATCCAAATGATATATTCTTAAACGATAATAACAGAGAAGGGATGGATTTCAGATAGGCCGGATGACGCTGTTGATGATACTCATACGTATTTTGGAGATGCTGGTCTTTCGCTTTTTGAGTAGATTTTTTGAAAGACCTTTCTTTTATTACTATTAGTAACTAGTATAAAACATCTACTATCAGTATTTGCATCAACGCTGTGCTATATATGGGGTAGTGTTCTGTCATCTGTCTTAATGCTATCCCAAGCAGTGAGCTTGATTTTTCGCAAGTTACTGCAAAAATTAACAAGGTGTTGTTAGTTTGCTGCAAAATCTTTTACTTTTCCAAAAATATATATTGAAAGAATTAAATCATCTCAGTTCACTTAAATGATCATCGAAGACAAAATTTCATAATTTCTCAATTACACTGATAGGTTAACTATTATAAATGGGAGATGCACGTGTTGTAAAAAGTGACACCGGATTGAAGCAAAACCGCCACTTAACCCCAATAGGGTAAAAACCACGGGCAAGGAGAAAATTAGGAGTTACACCTTCTCTAGTCACAAGGATTAATAAGAATCTCTTATAACTAGAAAATATACAACAAACTCTCTAATAGACTCAAGATACTAGTAAACACTTTTACGTGTTTTATGTGGAGAATGGGATGGAGAATGAAGCATGTATGCATTGCCTTTTATAGGCAAGTATCTTGGTACTTTGACATCATCCATGACAATGGCATAAGCAACTTGCAATCAAGTTGTAGTGCAACTTGCAAAAGATTCCCATTTAGATACAATGCATCTTCATTTTAACAATCTTCCACTTGAAGATTAGATCGAGGCTTGATCAATCTTCACACGACATACCTCCTTGCCATTTTCATGTTGCTTACATTTCCGCTAGGCCGCATGAGGATCGACACCATATAAACTTGTCACAGTTGATTGCTTTCGTCAGATAATCTGCCACGTTATCATCGGTATGAATTTTCTGCATATCCACGGTTCCTTCTTCCACTTTCTCACGAACGAAGTAATACTGAACTCGTATATGCTTTGTATTTGAATGAAATGCTAGATTCCTTGCAAGATACAAGGCGCTCTGATTGTCACAAAATAGAGTAATTTTCTTTTGTTCGTGCACAAGCTCTTCCAACAACATCTTCAACCATACTGCTTCTTTGCTAGCTTGAGCAGCTGCAACATATTCTGCTTCTGTTATTGACATGGCCACAACTGACTGCTGAAACCCAACTTACTGTTCCGCCACAATGTGCGGACACATAACCTGATTTGCTTCCATCAATATCACCTGCATAATCATAATCTGAATCAACATATCCTTTGACAATAAGATCCGATTCCCCAAAACATAATGTAACATCTGAGGTTCCTTTGATGTATCCAAGGATCCTTTTTTTTCCAAGGATCCTCTTCACAGCTTCTCAATGCTTTCTACCATGTTCCGCCATGTACCGACTCACTACTCCCACGACATGTGCAAACATTAAACTTCCTAGCTGATGCATATGGTACTCGAGACATCTACATCCTTTATTCTTTACTGCTAGGACTCATCTTAGAGGATAATTTGACATCAGTGGGAAACGGGGTTGATATTGGTTTACAATCTTGCATATTAAACCGTTGCAAGATTTTCTTCAAACAACTTTTCTATGAAAGCCAAATCTTCCTACTAACTCTATCTCTGTGAGTTTGCATCCCTGAAATCTTGTTTGCGGGTCCAAGGTCTTTCATCTCGAATTCCCTAGCAAGTTGAGCCTTTAATTTATTTATACGATGTTTGTTGGGACGTGCTACCAACATGTCATCAACATATAACAGCAAAATCATAAAATCATTATTCCCAAACCTTTTGAAATATGCACAAGGGTCTGCATGTAGTTTGTTATATTCAAGGCTCATGATGAAAGAATCAAATCTCTTGTACCAACACCGCGACGCCTGCTTTAAACCACACAGAGATTTTTGTTTAACCTGCAAACCAAGTTCTCTTTTCCGTTTTGTTCAAAACCTTCTGGTTGGAGCATGTAAATTTCTTCTTTAAGATTTCCATGAAGAAATGCAGTTTTCACATCTAACTGCTCTAAATGTAAATCATACGTAGCACACATTACCAGAACTACTCGAACAGTTGTCATTCGAACCACAAACCATAGGGGAAAAAATTAAAAAATTTCGTTGAAGTCGATTCCTTCTTTCTGAGCATATCCTTTAACCACCAGTCTTGCACGATACCTCTCCACCTGATCATCGTCGTTTTTCTTGATCTTATACACCCATTTATTTCCAATGGGTTTTCTACCTCCTGGTAGTGTCATCAATTCCCACGTTTTGTTCTTATGAAGAGCTTCCATTTCTTCTTGCATTGTTGCCTTCCACAGCCGCATTTGGATCAGTGCTTCTTGAAGAGTTGATGACTCTCCTTCCTCTGTAAGAAGACATTATGCAACCTTGCTCTCCATAACATAATTTGAGTGCCACCCTGGACGTTTTCTTTCACGATTAAGAGTACGGGTTGCTGGAGCTTGAGACTCATTTGTCTCATTCACCTCGTGCTCAGGTGGAGCTTCAAAAGAATCATTCGACTAAAATTCCTTTTCCATCTGTATTGATGTAGTTTCCCTTGTAGTGCTATCACCTTCTTTATTTTCTTGAATTTTGTCTTCCATAAAGACAACATATCTGTTGACGACTATTTTTTGGGCAGTGGGGTCCCACAAGCGACACCCCTTTACTCCGTCAGCGTACCCCAAGAACAAGCATTTTCTGGATTTTGGATCTAGCTTTGTAGTTTCTTGGGAATTGTACAATACGTACATAGGACTTCCAAATATATGAAGGTTTGAATAGTTTACCGGCTTTCCTATCCACATCTCCATCGGTGTCTTCAACTCCTCTATGCTTGACAAAATTCCATCTGCTAGTGCGAGATGAAGGTTTGCTATAGCATTTTTGTCCATCTCGTCCCATTTACTGTCATCTGTGACCTCAGCGGCCTTTCACCAATGGCCGCTAAACATTTATACTTTGTAAGGATAGCCTTCATCTTTAAATTCCACAACGAGAAATTATTCTTATTGAATTTTTTGATTTCAAATTTCGCCGTTGATGACGTATAATAGGTTTACCAGGCATCTAGGCCTAAACCGTATTATCACAATGGGGCCCAGGCCTAACCAAACAAATAAAGCAAGATGGGCCATAACTAAGCCCAGTCCCGTGCTGGTTCGGCCCGGAAGAAGCAACACGGACGTAGCAGACCCTCCGCGGACCAAACAACGTCCGCGGAAGAGAATTCACGTCCGCAAAACACGATTACTGCGGACCCTTGCCAGGCAAGGGGCCCACTAACAGATACAAGCGAAATATCAGGGAAACCTAATATTTGGCTCACCTATAAAAAGGGGTACTCTGACACCCCACATGGTATGATTTTCTGACCATATTTCACACACATTCTCTGACATACATGAATACTTACTCTCACGCCGGAGTCTAATCATGGGGTCTGTCCCCGCGGTAAGACTAACGGTTTACCTTTAATTGTGCAGGAAATCATCACATCACTTGGTTTAGTGCAAGATCCTATTCATTGGCCCAGCCCAATAACCATCTCAGATCCATCTTGTTCAACCCATAACATATTTTATACTAACAAGTTGGCGCCATCCGTGGGACCAGGATACAACTGCGTTCTATAAAAATACTCACCATGAGCAATCCTGAACAACCCGCTCCTAGCCAGCCCACGTCCGTCGTGTGGAATACGGCCGAGAGAGGAAAAAAGTCAATCGCAAGTACGAGGTGGGCCCGCGTCTGACGCAGCCCTCCGGGAATATTGCGAAAAGAATTACAACCAATTGCTGCCAATCATAGCTGAGAAGTTTAACAAGGAGAAAGAAAAAAGTGAAAAGCTGAAAGAAGTAAAAGCCTGACTTAACTTCGGCGGATCTACAGGAACGTCATGATATTCCGAGTCAAGGACGATGAGTACCAAGGAATACGAAAAGAGGTATAGATCTAGGCGCTCGCGCAGCCCAAGACCTAGCCCTAATGTGTTCTCAAGGCTCAGATGTGACCGATCAAGATCGCCAAAACCAAAAGAGAAAGAAAGAGGCGTGCTCAAAAGGTTGGGAAGTAAGGGAAGGAGTGTGTCCGCACGCTCCGATAGCCACAACCAACCCTCCTACTCGAGGTATATAGACGCGCTCTCAGAAAGCGAAGACAGTGGAGGTCATTGGAAATCAAGATCAAAGAAAAAGAAACTAAGTAGAGAGGAGGACGATTTGTCCCAGCCATGGGTGTGTGAAGAGGTAGATCATTTTACACCTAGAATCCGCTACTTTGATTTCCCAAAAACAAGAATGCCCAGCCACATTAAGACATACGATGGGAGTGAAGATCCAGAGGATCACCTAAAAATCTTTCAGACAGCCGCGAAAATAGAACGATGGGCTATGCCAACTTGGTGCCACATGCTTAACTCTACGCTAACAGGAAGTGCAAGAGTTTGGTTCGATGACCTTCTGCCTGAATCAATAGAAAACTATGACGATTTGAAGAAAGCATTCCTAGAAAATTATCTTCAACAGAAAAAATGCATCAAAGATCCCATAGAGTTCCACAACATCAAGCAACGGGATGGAGAGTCTACAGAAGACTTTGTGAGAAGATACAAGCTGGAAAGCAGGGACGTTAAGGGAGCAATAGAATGCATGAGGATCTCCGGATTCGTGCATGGAATCACAAACCCTGAAGTCATTAAACGTCTGCATGACAAAATCCTAAAAACGGTTAATGAAATGATGAGAGTGACCACATCTTTCCTCAGGGGAGAGGTGGCAGCTTCGAACCACGAGCAGAAAAAGTCATTTCCACCATGGAAACATCAGGAGGGCAGTCATAGACAAAATTTCAAGAAAGGAGGCTTTCGGAACCAACAAAGACCGGAAAGAAAGCAAGATCGATTCACACTTCTTACAAAAACACCCAAAGAAATTTTCTCCTTAGAAAAAGGAAAATTCAAGGCTCCGCCACCAATGACAACCCCGGTTGAGAAACGGAATCACGCTAAGTTTTGTGAATTCCATGGTGAATTAGGACATACCACGGATGAGTGCATGCACCTAAAGAAGCAAATAGAAGAGATGCTCAAGGCAGGAAAGCTGTCGCACCTAATCAAAGAGATCAAACAGAACAGTGGGAAGGAGCAACCGAAGGCGGCAAAGAAAGGGGAACACCCGGGGAAGGACAAAGCGTTAGCTATCTTAATGGTTTAGCCTTGGGAAAGAGTGGCCAGACAGAAGATAACCCAAATCTTTTCCTCCAATCCGACAATCTTTTTTCCACCCCTAGACGAGAATGAAGGAACAGAAGGTCCAATGATTATTGAAGCAGAAATAGGTGGCCATTTCATACATCGCATGTATGTAGACGGCGGATCGGCCTCAGAAATACTATATGAGCATTGCTTCACCCGACTTCGCCCTTAAATTAAGAACCAATTGGTTCCAGCAACTACCCCTCTGATTGGATTCAGTGGTGAGATAATATGGCCAATAGGGAAGATACAGTTACTAGTAAAAATTAGAGATGGCGATCACTTCACCTTAGCCTGGATGAACTTTGTGGTCGTGAGGTCACCATCTCCATACAATGGAATTATTGAAAGACCAAGAGTTAGGAAGTTACAAGCTGCCCCGTCAACAGCACACGAAATGCTAAAGCTCCTGGCAAAAGGAGGAGTTATTACTCTAAAAAGCAGCAGGTTGGTCCCACTGGAGTGTGCCCTGGTCTCCGGATCAGAAGGGACCCTTTCGGCTATCAAGCCAACGGTGGAAGAAAGAATTAAGGTGGTGATAAACCCATAATATCCGGAGCAAACAATAATGATTGGTTCCACTCTCACAGAAGAAGGTCGCAACAAGTTGTGCAGCCTGCTCTAACGAAACTTGGATATTTTTGCCTGGAAGCCTGCGGACATGACTGGCGTCCCAAGGCATATCGCGGAGCATCACTTAAACGTGCGGAAGGGATGCTCTCCGGTTAGACAAAAGAAGAGGGGGCAAACCGCCGATAAAAACCAGGCAATACAAGAAAAAGTAGAAAAACTAGTAGAAGCAGGAATTATGAGGGAAGTACACTACCATGATTGGTTGTCTAACCCAGTGATGGTAAAGAAGCATGATGACAGTTAGAGGATGTGCATAGACTTTAAAGACCTAAATAAAGCATGTCCAAAAGATGGGTATCCGCTACCAGAAATAGACTGGAAGGTGGAATCCCTGTGCGGATTCCCTTTTAAATGCTTCTTAGACGCATACAAAGGCTATCATCAAATACAAATGGCAGAAGAAGACGAGGAAAATACAGCTTTCATTACAAGCCAAAGAATATTTTGTTACACAAAGATGCCTTTTGGCCTGAGGAATGCCGGAGCAACTTACCAGCGCTTGGTAGACAAAGCATTCCATAAGCAAATCGGCAGAAATCTTAAAGTATATGTAGATGACCTCGTTATCAAAAGCCGCATGGAGGATGAGATAGCCAGAGACATAGAAGAGACGTTCAAAACTCTAAGAGAAATTAACATGAAATTGAATCCTAAAAAGTGTACCTTTGGGATAGAAGAAGGAATGTTTTTAGGATACAAAGTTAGCACTAGGGGCTTGAAGGTATGCCCAGATAAGGTAGACGCTGTCTTAAGTCTTCCATTCCCAAAGTGTTTAAAAGATGTGCAAAAGTTGAACGGAAAGCTCGCAAGCCTGAACAGGTTCTTAGCCAAATCAACAGAGAAATCATTACCGTTCTTTAAAACTTTGAAAAAATGCACGAAAAAAGTGATTTCTGTTGGACTGCGGAAGCTGAAGTGGCATTCAAACATATGAAGCGGCTCATTGCTGAACTTCCCATGTTAGTCGCACCAATGGAAAAGGAAGAACTCATCGTATATCTAGCAGCAACAAAAGAGACGGTAAGCACGGTTCTAATGACAAAGAGAGAAGCTAAGAAAATGCCCATCTACTTCGTTAGCAGGGCATTAAGGGGTCCGGAAATAAATTACACGACAATGGAAAAGTTAGTGCTGACCTTGGTGCATGCCAGTAAGCGCCTAAAGAGATACTTCCAAGCACACCCCATCATAGTAATCACGGACCAGCCGATACAACAGGTGTTATCAAGACCAGAAGTAGCAAGGAGGCTACAGAAATGGAGCATCAAATTGGGAGAATACGCAATACATTACAGACCTAGAGTATCAGTTAAGGGGCAGATATTAGTAGACTTCATAGTCGAATGACCAAAAGAGAACTCTCCGGATACTCTGATGGAAGAAGAAGAAAAACTCCCCAAACCATGGATTTTGTTTACAGACGGATCCTCCTGCACAGATGGCCCCGGGGCGGGACTAATACTCACAAATCCAGAAGGGATGGAATTCACCTATGCTCTAAGATCCAGGTTCGATGCCACAAACAACGAAGCGGAATATGAAGCTTTAATTGCCGGATTAAAGATAGCAGAACAAATGGGCGTAAAAAACCTCCAGGCAAATGTTGACTCGCGGTTGGTGGCCAACCAAGTGAACGGAACATATGTCGCAAAAGAAACTGACATGATTCGATATCTTGAGAAAGTAAAAACGCTCACCAGCAGCTTCAAAGCGTTCTCAATCAAACAGGTTCCTAGAAGTGAAAACAAAAAGGCCGATGCGTTAAGCAAGATAGCGTCAACAAGCTTTGCACACTTAAGTAAACAAGTGCTGGTTGAGGAACTAAAGGAAAAATCTATAAGTGCAACGGAAGTATTGGCAGTAGTAGATGAACAATTCACATTTTTGCGTCCTTTACGTCAATAAATATTCAACTAATTATTTTAAACTTTTACGCGCTCACTTTTATTTTTCAACGTTTGGTTAAATCGCGTAAACTAAAAGTCAACATTCAACGTAAACGGACATCAAACAAATTAATGTTTACGTCAAGTAAGTGTTATAAAGTTATTAGGATGATAATTTATAACTTTACGCTTTTTATTTTTATTGGTTACGTGAAACGTTTATGTAACGCAATAAAACTACACTTTTGCATGCATGGCAAACCATAAACCCACCTACACTTCAACAAATACCCACTAATACCCATAATACTCAAAAACCTCATAAAATATTGTCCAAAGTCAGCCCCTAACCGAAATTGGTGCATATACAACACATGCACTTGAAAATTAAATCCCTACACCTCCACTAACTTGAATAAACTATCATATTTGTTATCCAATGGATCAAACCACCACTTTTAACCATTTTTTTGTTCTCTTTTGTGCTCCAACTCACGGCTAGACTACAAGACCCAAAGGAGACAAGATTCAAGCATGGAAGTATAGTCACATCATCCCTTACAAGACACAAACATGTCCCTAACCCTAACCTTATACTTAATCACTAGACAACTATTTTGTCCCCTCCTTTTGAGCCCTAAACCGGATACACAAGGAAGCAAACCTAAAACCATTTGTTGGTTTCATTAGATAGTATTCATGCAAGTATTAGCTATAAATAGGACCCATAAAGCAACTAGTATGCACACACTTATCATTTCAAAGAAAAACAAAGCACAAAAACCCTCTCTTAAGCACTATAGCCCACGGTTCACTCTCACTCTCACTCTCACATACAATTCATAGTTTTGATTTCTAAGCTAGTACAAGTGTTTAAGGTTTATAGTTAATCATATACAAGGTGCCTTGGAGGCTTGGTTTGGTAATTAAAGGGGTTAATCAAGAAGGAAAGCCAAATTAGGGTTTCTTTGAAATTAGGGTTTTCAAAGCTCATTTTCGAATTAGGGTTTGGATCACAAGGGTTTGATCTTGTTCTTCATTCATCATATACTCATCTAAGGTTTATCTAAGACCCTAATCTTTTCAATATATTAATTTCATGTTCTATATAACTATGTATAGTTAAATCATCACCTAGGTTTACTTTATGAAGTTTATAAAATAAAACCATGTACATACATACACGAATTTAATTTCTTTTATGGTTAAGATGATGTTTAAAATATGTTAATATGTTTAAAACAAGGATTTACAAGCCATGGATAAATTATATAATTATTTGTCAAGATATGATTATTTATTTATTTATAAATTTAGATAAGTAAATAAAAATGTTGGACAATTTTCTTGAACAATATGGACTTATTATGATGGACACAATGTAGAAGACTTAATTTATACACAATAGATGTAATTTATAAATTAGTGTACTTGTGGTAACTTTATTAAGTTTAAAAGTGTATAAAACATTTAAATGTTACTGTTCATTCGAACCCTATAAAATTCATTTTTATATTTTATAAAAATAGTACATCTCATAACGATCGTAAGCATATAAGAAACTTGAAAATCTGATAAATAACGAAGGAGTTATGATTTTTACGAGATAATGTGTATAAAAGTGTTTTTATAAAACTAAGTTTATAAAAACTATATAAATTCGAACCTAATCAGAATGTTTTATATTTTTTTCTTAAAAGTAATTTTTTTCTGTGATTTCAAAAATATAAGAAACTTGGAAAACCAATGGATAATGAACTAGTTATGGATTTTACATGTTTTAAGTAATTAAATATGTAAAAGTAACTTTATTAAAGCAACTTTATAAAAACTCAAAAATTTATAATCTGATAAAATGGAAGCTCATCTTTTTGATAAAGTACAATTTACGAGGATTTCAAACTATAAGGTACATTAAAAACGGATTTGAAATAAAGAAGATACGCTATTTACAAGTTTACGATAAAGAGTATTTTTATAAAAGTAATTTTATAAAACCATGCTACTGTTCATAACAGTGGGCTGTAGGAAAATAATTTTCTTAGATAGAACTTTTAATCACGAAGACGTGGACATAAGAATCTCTAAAAACCGAATTAAAACGAATGAGACACGATTAATATACGATTTCAATAATTAAAATTTATAAAAAGTATTTTTATAAATTTTCACTTACTGTTACTGTTCATAATAGTACATACCAATATAAAGAATCTAAAATTTGATTAGATTTTTCAAATACGAATCTATACATATAAAGAACGTTAAAAACGGGATTAAAACGAGAAAGATACGACGTTTTTATTAAAAATGATATTTATAAACGTTTTTAACTTTACAAATATTATTTTCTCAAACAATTAAATTATTTATATAATAAAATTATATAAATAATACATCAAGTGTTTTTGGCAAATAACAAATTGTTTGACAAGTATATCGTCTTTACAATTACAAATACATGGACATTTATTTTACAAGTACAAATTAAATTGTTTAATTTTATAAATTAAACAAACACTTTTAGGTGGTGATGTAACTATATAGAATTATATGTGGTATTAGTTATTCAAAGTACATGGTACTTATACGACCTATATTTAATTAGGTTGCATTCGGTCATATCTGTGACGTTTTCATTCACTTGATTCATATACTTCAGTTTATTCACTAAGGTGAGTTTATAGCCCCATGTTTTACTTATTTTACATATATTTTTGGGGCGAGAACATGCTTGTTTACAAATTCATTTACATGGTTGATTTAAACTCATTACATGTTCATTTACAACTCGTTTACAAATTGGTTTACATACTCATTTACATGTCTCACGATGAGATACAATACTTGATTTCACTTTTGGACGTAAGTGGACATTTTTAACTTGATTACGTATTTTCCTAAGTAATGATAACCTACTGAGCCTACTATCATGAACTGTTAATTACTGGATTGTAAGCGCGAATGTTATAAATAGATCTATTTGGGATTGACATCCCCATCCGGGTGAGTAGCTCTCACTGGTGTCACGGAGTGAACCAACGGATGTATATCATGTCGGATTTGGGATGTTTCAGGTTGAACTTCATCACGGGCAATGTGGAAATGTTTATATTACATTCATACATGTCGAGCTTCAGTGTCATGAGCTTAGGGAAACGTAATTACATTTTGTGATGGGTGCACAGGTTGCATAATCACAGGGAAATCTTGCGGTCCTGATTTATACATAAACAAACCTATAAATTCACCAACATTATGTTGACGTTTTAAAGCATGTTTTTCTCAGGTCAATGAGATACAAGAGCAAAGAGATACATTGGTGGTCAATCATTTTGGAGTCATTGCATAAAGATTTAGAGGCATTATATTTTGGAAATATTTGTCGTGATCTAAAATCTTTACATTTTCAAAGTCGTTGAGCTTTTGTAACAACATTTATTAAATCCAATGTATCATTTTCAAACGACTCATTTAGAGGTCGTTCTCTCATGTCTTGTGAAATGGTATTATGAAGTAACGCTCCCGGAACATCATTTTCGATGCGACCCATTTTGGGGGTGTTACAGTAGAAGAAGAAGGAGATACGTAGATGACTCCTATTTTTAAGTACCTCGTGGACGGAACACTACCAGCAGAGGTGAAAAAATCAAGAGCAGTGAGACGCAAGTCGTGGTGGTTTTCCATAATCAATGGGACCCTTTACAAAAAATCTTTCCTTGGACCATGGCTACTGTGCGTAAGATCACTTCAAGCCAACTATGTTCTAAGAAAGATACATGAGGGATCTTGTAGCATGCACGCAGGTACACAATTCGTCATGGCAAAAGCCTTGAGGATCGGTTATTATTGGCCAACCATGCACGAGGACACAAGAACGATAATAAGAGCATGTCAAGATTGTCAAGTTCACAAACCTCATCCAAGGAATCCACAGCAAAAGCTAACCCCAATCACGTCTCTATGGCCGTTCTACAAATGAGGAATTGACATAGCTGGACCTTTTCCGGAAGGGCCTGGGAAAGTCAAATTCTTGATAGTAGCCATCGACTACTTCACAAAATGGATTGAAGCAAAACCAGTTGCAACCATTACTGGCAACCAGATCAAAAAATTCGTGTGGGACAACATTGTTTGTAGATTCGGACTCCCAGGAGAAATCATCTCGGATAATGGAAAGCAGTTCTAGGACAATCCATTTAAGGATTGGTGCAAAAAACTATGTATCCTCCAATATTTTGCTTTTGTTAAACATCCGCAAACCAATGGCCTAGTAGAAAGAGCAAACCGTAGTCTTGGAGAAGGGATAAAATCAAGGTTGGACGAAAGGAGAAAAAACTGGATGGAAGAACTTCCTCATGTCCTATGGGCGCACCGCACTATGATAAAGTCTAGCAACGGAGACACTCCATTCTCATTAACATACGGAACGGAAGCCGTCATCCTAGCAGAAATCGGCATGTCCACACTAAGGACAGCGGAAGTGGACCTAGTACAAAACAATGAAGCTCTGGAAATCAACCTCGACCTATTGGAAGAACGAAGAGAACAAGCAGTAATACGTGAAGCGAAGAGCAAAGCAAAAATGGAACGATATTACAATTCCAAAGTGTTAGGTTCATAAAAAGTGTCGATTATGTGGTTTAGTTATATTTAGTTAATAGTCTTTATTTTGTTTAGAATAAAGTAGCTTGTAATAAGGTATATTATGCTAAAAGTAAGAAATAGCATAATTAGTAAAGAATAGGGACTAGAAGTGAAACATTAGAAAAATAAAAGAAGGGAAGGCTCCTTCTTTCTCTTATAAATACCTCCTCTAATCATCATTAGAGGGTGATGCCTTGTAATAAACATTTTCCCTTTCCCTCCATTTTAATAAGATTTAAATTTTGAATACTTGCCCCCTTCTACTATTCTCTCTAAGCTTCCATGGTTGATTATGTATGATTCAAGATAAACAAGACCTAACAAGTGGTATCATACGCCATTAGAGAATACGAGTGATTCGATTTGTGATCTTTTTACACGTCCGACAACCTCGAGATGACATTCGGTGAATTCGGTTGAGATATTTGAGCTTTCGAGTTGTGTCTTGACAAGCGATTTCGAGTATTTGGAAGTTATCGAGTGTTATCGAGTTATGGAAATTGCATTTTCAGTAGTATTTTAGCGTTCTCGAAAGTGTTTATGCATTCTCGGAAGTGGTTTTTCTATTTTCGGATCATTTTTCTTATAGTTTTGATCGAAAAGTATTGTAATAGATATATACGCATTTTCGATTCTATCAAAAATCGCATATTAGGAGGTTATTGATAAACTCGAGTAAATATCGAGTTTTATATGTTTTCACATTTTCGGTTTTATCGAAAAGTGTGAAATAAGGACTTAGTGATTTTACTCTCGTAAATAAGCTTACAAAGTGTTAAAACATCACAAATTTACGGTTTTATCATGAATTGGGATTTTGAAAACAAATTCGTCAATTTTAAAAAAACCCGGAGTACAAATTCGGTTCTATCGAATTTGACGATTATATGTGTTTTGGATTATTCAGTCATCATAAAATTAGGTTATATCGAGTTTGTGGTTATTGATAATTCTTAATCAACGAATTTATCAAAACTCGATTCTATCGAGTTTGAAATAATCGATTTTTGGTTCTTAATCGAGTTTGTGGTTCATAGCATTTTCGAGTTTAATAGGTTTTAAGAGTACCGAGTTTGTTAGTATTTTTTTCCGAGTTTAGTTATGTTCGAGAAGTGTACCGAGTTTCAGACTACTTGTTATCCGAGAATAGTGTTGTCCGAGACGAGCTTAGGTTCAGGAGAAAATCGTAGAGGGATCAAATGCTCCAAATGAGACAGGAAATGTTCAAAGGACTCTTCGAACCTCGTCTTCAGGAAACACTTCAACTGTTCAATGCTACAACTGCAGTGGAAAATGACATTATGCTAGGAATTGTCCAAAGCCAAGAGTTCAGGACTTGAAATACTTCATGGAAAAAATGTTGCTGGCAAAACAGGATGAAGCTAGAGTAATTCTTACCGATGAGCAGAATGATTTTCTCTTTGCTGATGCTTCAAGGATGGAAGAAATTGAAGAACTCAGTGCAAACATATGCTTAATGGCCAGAATTCAACCAGCTGATAACACTTCTGATACTGGGCCAAGCTATGAATCTGCATTTATAAGTGAGGTATAATCTTCATCCAACACTGAAAATAAAGAATAAATGTATCTAACTCATACTAAAATTATTAACAGTACTATTGGTGATGATCAAATTGATAGTGATATTATATTTGATTC
>BQNB010096330.1:0-25650 GCA_026074375.1 Tanacetum coccineum
CCAAATCGATAATTGTTTCAGTACACGTACCAAATCGATAAATTAGGCAAAGTTCGTTGGTATTCTACGGCTTTATCCCTAGTATCAATTAATACTGCTAGACAAGTTAATGTTGCTCACTCAAAAACAATAGTGAATGCTGCTAGACCAATGTCATATCTTTCTAAAATAGCACATTCAACTGTTAAGAGGCCCATTCATAAGAACACAACATTTAAAAACAGTAATATTAATCAAAGGATTAATACTGCTAGGGATAAAAAAATTAATACTGCTAGGCCAAAAGCAGTAGTTAATGTTGTTAAGGGAAATAGTTTTAATGCGATTAAGGCCTCAGCTTGTTGGGTTTGGAAACCAAAGACTAAAGTTTTAGACCATGTTTCTAAACACAACAATACATCAATCACCCTAAAGAAGTTTGATTATATTGATGCATAAGGCAAATCCAAGTCAGTGATGGCTTGGTCCCCAAAAGAAACTGATTTTCTTATCTAATGTGCAGGGCAATCCACAAATTGATTTATAGGATCAAAGAGTGATTGATAGTGGATGCTCATGGCACATGACAAGGAACATGTCCTATGTTACAAACTATGAAGAGATAGATGGAGGATATATTGCTTTTGGAGAGAACCCCAAATGAGGGAAAATCACAGGAAAAGGTACCATTAAAACTGGTAATCTAGATTTTGAAAATGTGTATTTTGTGAGAGAGTTAATGTTTAATCTCTTTAGTGTCTCACAAATATGTGATAAAAAGAATAGTGTTCTTTTTAATGACACTGAATGTATTATTTTATCTCCAAACTTTAAGTTAATTGATGAAAGTCAAGTTTTACTTAGAGTTCCTAGAAAGAACAATATGTATAGTGTTGATTTAAAGAACATAGTTCCTAAAGGAGGTTTAACTTGCCTTTTTGCAAAAGCCACATCTAATGAATCTAAACTTTGGCATAGAAGGTTAGGTCACTTAATTTTTAAAACCATGAATAAATTGGTTAAGGGAAATCTTGTAAGAGGTTTACCTTCTAAACTTTTTGAAAATGATCAAACCTGTGTTGCTTGTCATAAGGGAAAGCAGCACATAGCCTCTTGTAAGTCCAAAACAAAGAACTAAATCAGTTTTCCTTTACATTTGTTGCATATGGACTTATTTGGTCTAACATTTGTAAAAAGCCTTATGAAGAAAATGTATTGCCTAGTTGTCACAGATGATTATAGTAGGTTTACATGGGTTTTCTTTCTAGCTACTAAGGATGAGACTAGTGATTAAATGTGATAATGGAACTGAGTTCAAAAACAGAGAAATGAATCAGTTTTGTGAAATGAAGGGTATTTTGAGACAATTTAGTATAGCTAGAACTCCTCAACAAAATGGAGTTGCTGAGAGGAGGAATATGACACTAATTGAGGCTGCTAGGACTATGCTAGTTGATTCTAAGTTGCCAACTACTTTTTGAGCAGAAGCAGTTAATACTGCTTGCTATGTGCAAAATAGAGTGTTAGTAGTTAAGCCTCATAAAAAGACCTTATATGAACTTTTTCATGGTAGAACACCAAATTTAAGTTTTATGAGACCATTTAGGTCTCCTGTTACCATTCTCAATACCATAGATCACTTAGGCAAATTTGATGGTAAGGCTGATGAAGGTTTCTTTGTTGGAGACTCTTTGAATAGTAAAGCCTTTAGAGTATTCAATAGTAGAACAAGGATAGTGGAAGAAAACTTTCATATTAGGTTTAGTGAGAGTACACCTAATGTTGTAGGTAGTGGACCAAATTGGCTATTTGATATTGATGCACTAACAAGAACAATGAATTATGAGCCAATTGTTGCAAGTGATAATGCAAGTCAAGCTAGAAAGGAGACATAACTTGTCAAAGATTATATTTTGCTATCATTATGGACTGCTGATCCACCATATTCCCAAGATGTAAAGAGTTCTCATGATGATGGATCCAAACCTTTAAGTGATTATGGAAAGAAGGTTGATGAAGATCCAAGAAAAGAAAGTGAATGTTAAGATAATGTTAACATCACTAACAATGTTAATGCTGTTGGCACAAATAAGGTTAATGCTGTTGGTGGAAAAACAAGCATTGAACTTCTATTTGATCCAAGTATGCCTATTTTGGAAGATTATAGCATATTTGACCTCTCAAGAGATGATGAAGATGATGGTGCAGTGGCTGACATGAATAATTTGGATACAACAATCCAAGTCAGTCCTAATCTAACTACAAGAATTCATAAAGATCATCCTCTTAATCAAGTGATTGGAGATTTGCATGTAGCTACACAAACAAGAAAGATGTCAAAGAATTTGTAGGAACATGGGTTTGTTAGTACTATTCAATAAAGAACAAACCATAAAGACCTTCAAAACTGCTTGTTTGCTTGCTTTTTATCACATGAAGAACCCAAAAAGGTAATTCATGCATTGAAGGATCCAAGCTGGATAGAGGCTATGCAGGAAGAGCTTCTACAATTCAAGTTACAAGAAGTTTGGACTTTAGTGGATTTACCAAATTGAAAAAGGGCTATAGGCTCTAAATAGGTTTTCAAAAATAAAAAGGATGAAAGGGGAATTGTGATAAGAAATAAAGCAAGATTTGTTACTCAAGGGTACACACAAGAAGAAGGGATTGACTATGATGAAGTCTTTGCCCCTGTTGCAAGAATTGAATCAATTAGGCTATTTTTAGCTTATGCTTCATTTAAAGAGTTTGTGGTGTATCAAATGGATGTAAAAAGTGCTTTATCTCTATTGGAAGATTGAAGAAGAGGTGTATGTATGTCAACCTCCAGGATTTTAAGATCCAGACTTTCCTGATAGAGTATACAAGGTTGAAAAATCACTGTATGGACTACATCAAGCACCTAAAGCTTGGTATGAAACCTTGTTAACATATTTGTTGGACAATGGGTTTCAAAAAGGGAAAATTGACAAGACCTTATTCATCAAAAGGCACAAAGGTGATATTTTGTTAGTCCAAGTTTATATGGATGATGTCATCTTTGGTTCAACATAGAAGGAGCTATGCATTGCATTTGAGAAGTTGATGCATGAGAAATTTCAGATGAGTTCTATGGGAGAACTTACATTCTTCTTGGGATTACAAGTGAAGCAGAAGAAGGATGGCATATTTATTAGTCAAGATAAATATATTGATGAAATTTTAAAGAAATTTGGGTTTATAAAAGTCAAGACTGCAAGCACACCAATGGAAACTCAAAAGCCTCTACTCAAGGATGAAGATGGTGAAGAAGTGGATGTTCATATATATAGGTCAATGATTGGTTCATTGATGTATCTTACATCTTCAAGACCTGACATCATGTTTGCAGTGTGTGCCTGTGCTAGATACCAAGTCAATCCAAAGGTTTCACATCTTCATGCTGTGAAAAGGATTTTTAGGTACTTAAAAGGTCAACCAAAATTCTAGTGTAAAGTTACTACTGTTAGTGCATATTAGTCGTTGCTCAAGAGAGACTTAGAAGAAAAACTACTAAGTAGTTACTACTGCTAGTACAAAAGTTACTATTGTTAGTACAAAGTTAATGCTACTGAAGGAGTTAATGCTGCTAGTAAAGAAGTTAGTACTACTGAGTTAGTTAGTACTGCTTATGTGAAGATTTGATATTCTTAGGAAAGTATTGTAAGTCGTTTAGGACTCCTTGGTGTATAAAAGGAGGTCCCAGGGCTTAGAGATTGATAGACATACGAGTCATTTATAGAATTATCATAGCTTCAAGGTCTTTGTAACCCTAATACTTTAAGAGTATTCGTATTATTAATATTGGAGCTTTTGTTTGTTGAATTATTTGTTCATATAATTACTGTTTCATTGATAGTTCTTCTTAATATTAAAGATTAGATTCTACATAATCTTTAATAAATTCAAACAAAGTTTCTACTATAGTTGTGTTAGATTTATCTAATATAACTAATCCTTATACAAGCTTAAGGAGTTTGATCTATTGAAGTGGGATCAACAAGTGGTATCAGACCTTGTTGCTTTGAGAAACTTTGCTAGAAGATATGGATCAAGATTCTACACACATGGTGGCTGCATCTAAAGTCCCCATGCTCAAACCGGGTGAGTTTGTGTTATAGAGGATGAGGATTGAATAATACATCCAGATGATAGACTATGCACTATAGGAAGTCATAGAGAATGGTGCAACCTTGCCAAAAACACTAGTTGCGGAAGGTGTTACAATAGTGATGCCTATTAAATCTGCTAAAGATAAGCTCAATAAAAAGATTAGAGGTGAAAGCTAGAAGTACTTTAATGATGGGCATTCCTAATGAACATCAGTTAAAGTTTAACTCAATTAAGGATGCTAAGCTATTTGTGGGAAGCTGTAGAAAAGAGATTTGGTGGGAATGCAGCTACAAAGAAGACCCAAAGGAATCTTTTAAAGCAGCAATATGAAAACTTTACTTCTCCAAGCTCAGAGATGCTTGATCAAACTTTTGATAGGCTTCAAAAGCTTGTAATTCAGTTGGAGCTTTTTGTTTCACAAGAAGATGTGAACCAGAAGCTATTAAGAAGTTTGTCACCTGAGTGGAACACACATGTTGTTGTGTGGAGGAATAAAACTGATTTGGATACAATGAGCATGGATGATCTCTACAACAACCTTAAGGAGAAGTCAAAGGGACGTCTAGCTTAAGTTTAAGCACACAAAACATGGCTTTTGTAACTTTTTCAAATAACAACAATAGCAGCACTAATGGAGCAGTTAGTACTGCTCAAGCAGTTAATACTGCTAATGGAGTTTCTGCTGCTAATACTCAAGTTAATGCTTCTAATATTGACATTTGGTGTTGTGTTATTTATGTTATTCCCTTGCTATTCAACCAATATCCCTCAAATTGTAAATAAGGGAATTGCGAACACAAATCCATCCAGATGATTTGGAAGAAATGGATTTGTGAAGGCAAATGGCTATGTTAACTATAAGGGCTAGAAGGTTTTTAAAGAATATAGGTAGGAAGCTTACTATTAATGGCAATGAGTCTATTGGCTTTGCTAAGTCTAAAGTGGAGTGCTACAACTGCCACAAAAGGGGACATTTTGCTAAGGAATGTAGAACTCCAAGAAATCAAGACTACAAGAACAAGGAAAACATAAGAAGGACTGTACCTGTGGAAACATCCACTTCCACAACTTTGGTGTCATGTGATGGTCTTAGCAGGTGTGACTGGAGTGATCAGGCAGAGGAATGACCTAATTATGCACTCATGGCTTACTCATCTTCAAGTTCTAACTCAGAGGTATCTAACCATTTCAATGTTGTTCAAAATCTGTTTGAAAACTGTTAAAAACCCTTAAATCTTAATATGATCAACTACATAAAGATTTTAAGAAATCTGAGTTAATGGTTCTAGCTTATAAGTCAGGATTAGAGTCAGTAGAAGAGAAACTTAAAGTTTTATAAGGCAATAAGTCTATTTATTCACAAGATATAAAGGTCTTAAAATTTGAAAATGAATGTAAAGATATAGCTATCAGAGAGCTTAGGAAGAAGCTAGAAATAGCTCAAAAAGAAAAGGATGGAATTCTATTTAATGTAAGGATACAAAATTTGAAAATGCAATCTAAAAGCTTAAACAAACTCATAAAAAGTCAGATTGTTGACAACTGCAAGAAAGGCTTAGGCTATAATGAAGTTCTACCTCCCTACACAAGAAACTTCATGCCTCCAACACCTGACTTGTCTTTTACTAGTTTAGATGAGTTTGTTAATAAGCTTGTAGTTGTATAGAAAGTTTGATGAAGATGTGTTTAAGGTAGTTAGGAAGTCTAATGATTATCTAATTATTGAAGATTGGGTGTCAGATAGTGAGGAAGAAAATGTATCTCAAACTAAAACTGAGAAGAAAATAGTTAAGCCTAATATTTCTAAGATAGAATTTGTTAAACCTAAGCAAAGAGAAACTACTTAGGAAAAACTGTTAAACAAGGTTGGAAACTTAGGCAAAATACACTCACTGTCCAAGAGGGAAATCAAGAAAATCTAGAACAATATGAAGTCTCAAAGGAATAGAAGTAATTTTTAGATGTATAATATGTCACTGTTATGTGTGTGGAAGTTTTGATCATTTGCAGGTTGATGCAATTACCTCATAAAAAAGTTTTATAAACAAAGGGTTGGTAATACCTAATTGAAAACAATGCTCAAAGGTGTTGAATCGTCAATAACTTTGCTGAAAAGACTCACCCATGTGCTAAAAAAGTTCATGTTCAAGAGCAGTACTAATGAAGTCTGGCTTAGTATTAATTAAACTGCTAGACAAGTTAATGATGCTCACACAAAAACAACAGTGAATGCTGCTAGACCAATGTCATGTCTTTCTAAAAAGGCACATTCAACTGTTAAGAGGCCCATTCATAAAAATACAGCATTTAAAAATAGTAATTTTAATCAGAGGGTTAATACTGTTAAGGATAAAAATGTTAATACTGCTAGGCCAAAAGCAGTAGTTAATGCTGCTAGGCCAAAAGTAGTAGTTAATGTTGTTAAGGGAAATAATGTTAATGTGTTAAGGCTTCAGCTTGTTGGGTTTGGAAACCAAAGACTAAAGTTTTAGACCATGTTTATAAACATAATAATGCATCAATCACCCTAAATAAATTTGATTATATTGATGCACAAGGCATATCCAAGTCAGTGATGGCTTAGGTCCCCAAAAGAAACTGATTTTCTTATCTAGTGTGCAGGGCAATCCCCAAATGGATTTACAAGATCAAGGAGTGATTGATAGATGCTCATGGCTCATGACAGGGAACATGTCCTACTTACCAAACAATGAAGGGAGATAGATGGAAGGATATGGTTGCTTTTGGGGGTACCCCAAAGGAGGAAAATCACAAGAAAAGGTAACAAATTAAAACTAGTTAATTTACTTTTTGAATATGTGTATTTTATGAGAGAGTTAAAGTTTAATCTCTTTAGTGTCTTTACAAATGTGTGTCAAAAAGGATTAGTGTTCTTTTTAGTGACACTGAATGTAATTATATTTATCTCACAAACTTTAAGTTATTGATGGAAAGTCAAGTTTTTACATAGAGTCTAGAAATAAACAATTTTATGTGTTGATTTATAGAAACATAGTTTCTAATTGTGGTTTAACTTGCCTTTTGCACAATGCACATCTAATGATCTAAAACTTTGTGCATCGAAGGCTAGGTCACTAAATTTTAAAACCTTGATCCTTCCAAACTTTTTGGAAATGATCAAAACTGTGTTGTTGTCAAAAGGGAAAGACAAACACAAGAGCCTCTTATAAGTCCAAAACAAAGAACTCAATTAGACTTCCTTTACATTTGTTGCATATGGACTTGTTTGGTCTAACATTGGTAAAAAGTCTTATGAAGAAAATGTATTGCCTAGTTGTCACAGATGATTTCAGTAGGTTTACATTGGTTTTCTTTCTAGCTACTAAGGATGAGACTAGTGGCATTCTTAAGTCCTTTATAACTGGGATAGAAAATCTAGTAGATCATAAGGTTAAGGTGATTAGATGTGATAATAGGACTGAGTTCAAAAACAAAGAGATGAATCAGTTTTGTGAGATGAAGGGTATTTTGAGACAATATAGTGTAGCTAGAACTCCTCAACAAAATGGAGTTGCTGAGAGGAGAAATAAGACACTAATTAAAGCTGCTAGGACTATGCTAGCTGATTCTAATTTGCCAACTACTTTTTGGGCAGAAGCAGTTAATACTTCTTGTTATGTAAAAAATAAAGTGTTAGTAGTTAAGCCTTATAACATGACCTCCTAAGAACTTTTTCATAATAGAACACCAACTTTAAGTTTTATGAGACCATTTAAGTGTCCTGTTACCATTTTTAATACCATAGATCTAATTGGCAAATTTGATGGTAAGCTGATGAGGTTTCTTTGTTGGATTCTCTTTGAATAGTAAAGCCTTTAGAGTATTCAATAGTAGAACAAGGATAGTAGAAGAAAACTTGCATATTAGGTTTAGTGAGAGTACACCTAATGTTGTAGGTAGTGGACCAGATTGGCTATTTGATATTGATGCACTAACAAGAACAATGAATTATAAGCCAATTGTTGCAGGTACACAGTTTAATGATTTTGCAGGTACAAACGCAAGTGATAGTGCAGGTCAAGCTAGAAAGGATATAGAACCTGTCAAGAATTATATTTTGCTATGATTATAGACTGCTGATCCACTATTTTCTCATGATCCAAAGAGTTCTCATGATGTTGGATCCAAACTTTCAAGTGATGATGGAAAGAAGGTTGATGAAGATTCAAGAAAAGATAGTGAATGTAATGACCAAGAGAAGGAAGATAATGTTAACAGCAGTAACAATGTTAATATTGCTAGCATAAATGAAGTTAATGTTGGTGGAAAAACAAGCATTTAACTTCCACTTGATCTGAATTTGTTGAGATCATGTTAAGCGTGTTATTAGCAAACTAGAGTCAAGAACTGTCAACCTACATTATACATCCCAAACGAGAACAATTTTATTGTTTCTCGACTTGCTGCGTATTTGGAGAAAGTATCCTCTTACACAAAGCAAGTGGGAGCATATAGTCCATGAAAGGAAATCATTTTTGGAATTTGATTGATCTTTCACCAATCGGTAAGACTGAGAAGCTAAATTGGTTCTTCTAGGAGAAGACTAATATGGACAAAAATGTACACACATTTAAACGCACACCTTGTGATAAGGGTTTTACTTATACTCAAGTGATTGACTGTGATTAAAGCTTCTTTTCCTTGCATGCGTTAAATGAATAAAGATATTAACTACCATACTTGAGTTCATGAATATGAAATATGGAAATTATATGTAAAAACTCCTTGAATGATTACCTTTGCGAGGACGTTGGGTAATAAAAAGGGTTTTTGAATCCAAGTTATCTTTAGAAAATGTGCAAGCTGCAAAATCCAAGTATGGACTTGAGCATGCATCTGGGAGCTGGAATCTTAAGTTTAAATCAATAATTTGATTTTGATTAAAACAAAGATAACTCCTGAGTACACCTTAAAGCTAGTCGAAGCATTACGCTTTGTCTTTCTTATATCTCATATGTTGTTAACATATTGGAAATAATATTTCACCTAAGCTAGATTTTAATCCTTAGTTTGGGATAATGTTTCTATCGAGAGATATACGAAATAAAACATACAACCTTGTAACAAATGATTATTAGGATAAACAAACGCGATTAATAAGTCTAACACAACATGACGCATCATTGAGTAAGACTCAAAGTTCTATCTCGCCTGATGAGTTGAACACATGTTTTGAAATGTTTAGTTCAGCTAAAGGTTTCATTGCGTATGTCATGATATGTATTAGACTAATTATAGCACTTGCATGAATGTAAGATGAACCTACAACCATAGTACGTAAGTGAAAGTCATTAGACTACTATTGAAAGAACATTCTAAAAGGCCTTTAAAGGACTAAAGACATGTTCATTGTTTACGGAGTTTAATAAGGAGATTAGTGTTGAGTTTACACACTAATGATTATTTTGATTGAAATGATTCTCAATCCTAGTCATGGTAGGATTTTCATCATAAATGATAATACTACTGACTAGACATGTTTGATTGAAAGCATTGTTGCACTATTCATTAAAGAATAAAGAATACTTTACAGTCTGGGAAGCTGTTAAGAAGACTGTCTCATATAGGTGGTTTTGCTTGCTTCAAACAACCTATGTAATGTATTGTGGCGATGCTAGTATTATTGTATTAGCACTTGAACGCACATATACAAATTGACAATCATCGTTTTATTCAAAACCTTCACTGCATGTGAGTTTTTAAAACAAGTATTCTCAAAGTTCCCTCATATGACAACTTAGTTGGTACTTTTTACAAAGTCAATGTCTTGTCCCAAACATGTTTATCATGCTAGGAACATTGAACTTTGACCTACTAGTAGTCTCATGTATATCCGTTTTTAGTATTTGGATAACGGAACATTAAGCAATTGTATTAAACAATGAATTGATATACCTGGTATGATCGTCTTCATTTATACAATTGTGTTCTATATTAGCATGTTTAAATCCATGAATAATTTATTTATTCTAAATTATCCATTGTCAGTTAATGATACGGGAGCATCATTGAATTAAGGCAAATATGAGTGTTTTGGTCATATTCATATTGTATGAATATTAAAGGATGATACCGCCAAACTTATATGTTGTTCATTAGATGAACATTGGACTGACCCAACCTATGAGTATTCACTACATGGATCGGCGTCAAGAGTGAATCTCGCAAGTGGTTATGTCTCTCATCCTCAGACTTGAGATGCAAGTAGGTTTTGTGTGTATGGAATGTCAATCTTAGATATGGTTCAACGCTGACCTGTTGAAGGCTGCTATAAATGCCATTTTCAGGAGGGATGTGAAACACATAACGAACACATGCAGTCAAAATAGAATTTGTTCCTCCACATGTTATGGAGTAAGATACTACTGGGCCTCTCGATGATTTGAACAGATTTATGTGTAGCCGCACCCAAATGTAATTAAGATGATACTGGATTAATTTGGTAATCTTGTTCAATGTCTATATCGAGAAACAGAATCTTTAAACATTAGAATGACTCATGATTCGTGTCTAATGTTCAACATGGTATCTGTAACGAAAGTATGATTGATATCTAAACCATTTAAAATGAGATGTTTAAGAAACTATCCTCATATGTTTTTAGGGGCATTGGCGTGTTGCTAGATGCTAACCTTTGCTTGTATTATTACTTGATTATTATGACGTGCGCAAGTGGGAGCTGTTGGAGTATGCTCGTGTCATAATAAATAATTATACGGCTAGATACATGTGAGCCTATGGGGTCACACACATATATACAGAGGTACCATTTTGTATATCGTACTTATTGTATTTACGGTATATGTATATAACATATGTAAATCGGGATCAATAACGAGCTTCTAATTACTAAGCTATTACTTAGTTTATTGGGTTGGACACTTCAAATGAAAAAGCCCATTTAATTGTTCAATGGACCGGCCCATATGAACCGGATGCTACATATGTAAAATACATTTAAAAAAAGGAAGATGATGATGATTTTGTAACCGACGAGTAAAATTAGGAGATTTGTAATCTCTATTTTCGGTAGAAGATAACTTCAATATTTTGATGAAAATATTCATCTATCTTTTATTTATACATACATACGGCAAATAAAAAGAGATGTGTGGTGTTATTATTTCAATGAATTCTTTGATCCAAAAATCTTGCATCAGAGTAGTGCAAGAATGGTTTACACAATATGGGTTATTAAGACTAGCATCCATTGGTATACGATGAAGTGTAGTGTGGATACATCATAGAGGTGATCTACTTTGGTCACTTATTTTCATTGGATGTTTCGTGTTAAGGTGAAAGTCACCATTTGATTCGTATACTAGCTCAAAGTAAAATAATGCTTAAAATAAGTGTTTTATGTTCGTTATCAAACAGTAGGTTCTACATCTTTTCGTTAAGTCACTAAATGGTTTTGTACAAAAATGGCGACTCTTTGTCAGGTGCCGGCCCCCTTATCTCCAATGTCCGGTCCCCTTAATTATGGTGCTAGCCCACTTATATTTAAGGGGACCGCCTGTCTGATTCGATAGATTTTTAGAAACTTTGAAAATTCATATAAAATCAACTGTAAGTCCGTAGAAGTTATGTCACCCGTCATTTTGAAGATAATTGAGTGTACTTTCATATAAAAATACTTTCAAGTATTTATCTCAAACTTAAGTAAGTCAGAAAGGCAAATACCACTTATGACTAAAAAAAACGTTGAGTCTATTATAAACGTAAAACTTGTAATTTAATCTTTCCTTTCGAATCGGACATTTCTAGACGGTATATCTTTGAAAAATGACGTAATTAACTTTTCAAAAATATTAAAATTGGTTAGTTTTTGAAATGGGGAAGAAACTAATTCGTTTTCAAACAAAACCGAGCTAAGTATATATTGTTGTATCTAATACACAAAACGACGACAATTACTTTTATGTGTTATGCTATATGATTATGTGCACTTAATTGTGTCTTAATTTTGTTAATAGAAAATATTAAATGATCGTTCCTATTTGAAATTTAGCTAATAGAATATCCAAGCACATGTGCCATGTAAACTATTCGTTTGTAGCTAGTTTTTTAGATTATGCCTAATTAGAACTTATGCTAGATTTCTTGTACTAAGTTGCGAAATTGTATTTGCATTGCATATAGGCATAGATCACTTAATTTACAAATGTTACATAAACATCTTGTAAATCTTTTCGAGAGTGGGAATATACTTAGGAATAAGAGATTAATAACTTGTCAAGTATATTATTAAATGTGTTAAAACTACTCACCTAAATATTTTCAACGATTTATTGTATTTTCAACAACATGTTTAAATATTTTCAATAACTTGCTTTGTTTGACCTTGGGTTGGTTAAACAAAAGAAAATATTGTATTAATACAATAGTAACTAAGAAAAAAAATACTTGTGCTTGCATGGTTCTAACATACACACATAATTATATTTTTTTAAAACATATAATATTTTACAAAAGACGTGTGTTGTATAAAAATAGTTAGAAAACTCATTTATATACTCATAAAATGTCAAAAACTATACATATTATACATAACAACAAATAGTTTTTCGCACAAGTAAAATTTACGACAATCTTGAAATAAAAAATTAACTTATCATTATTCATCAACCTCACCTTACAACTAATCTTGGGATTAATGGAACACATTATTAAATATTTTGTATTATTTCTTTTAAATGAGTGTTAGT
Source organism: Tanacetum coccineum (assembly GCA_026074375.1). Lineage (NCBI taxonomy): Eukaryota > Viridiplantae > Streptophyta > Magnoliopsida > Asterales > Asteraceae > Tanacetum > Tanacetum coccineum. Next base: position 12,840 of record BQNB010096330.1, read on the forward strand.
GAGGGTCAAAAAAGATTACAAGAATATATCAATTCATTAATTCAAATTAGGATTGATATCTTTATTGAAATCAATTGACAAGTTTTCATGTACGGACATGAAATCGGATTCTTATTTGTTTAGTTTCAAGATTATATCAAAAGATATCATCTTGGATCTACATAACTCAATCACACTTGATTGATATGAAAATCATTACATCCTTTTCTAGATGAAAAGAATATGCATCGGATCATAACTCACACTTGTGTTGATGATGCCATATTGAGTCTACTTTCCAATGGTTTGTTCCAATGTTATAACTAATATAGTTAATACTATGCATAAAATACACAATGAAATTAGGATTGACGACTTGGATGTTTCGTCTGAAATATTCAAGCAATTTACATTGCAATGCAATTGGTAAATGTGTCATTTCAAAAAACCAAACCACGAGCAACTAACACATCTGTAACTTTGCTCATACAACATAAAAGCACAACTCAAAGCTAAAATTCACTTTTAACTAAATTCTCAAATAAGAATAATAGCATGATGTTTGGGAAACATTATGTTTAATGATTTTATGGACTTATCGTATTAAACGATTGATAAAGGATAATATATATCCTATCATTTTTAATTCTTTCGTAGCGTAAATGGTTGTGGTTACAAGAAAAATACACTACAATAATTTGAAAATTATAAGTTATTAGAATTGAAAAATAATCTATCAAAATATGTGTCAATGCATAAACAAGTAAAAATACATTTAATTCAAATACTATTTAATTAACAATATCAAACAATTAATAAGAATAATAATTGTAGAAAAGCATATTGATTTAAAAAAAATAAAATATGTCTCTTTTCAACTATTTATCATTAAAGAATTACAAACTCAATTAAGATAAATAATATCGATGAGATTCATTTCACATGACATGAAATGGAGAATTCTTAAAAGACTCTCAATATAACATATTTGTCATTGTCACAAATAAGCACATCTCTTGGCTTTTAAAAAACCAAACACGTTAAATATCACATGTGACAACTACAGATGTAAGATGACTAAATATAAGACATTCATTAAATCAAGCAATATGTAATCGAAACCAAACAACCTATAGAACTTGAACAAAAGATTGGAACATCTTGCTGTACGCTTATCTTAGAATTCCACACATCTTGATTAAGATTATGCGAACCAGAATTAAAGTATGTTAGTTGAGTCATGTTAGGCCCTCAATGAAAAGACAATACAAAATTTATCTTTGCTACACTTTATCAGGCAAATATAAGAATTCTATTGTTGGGATTAAAATCCTTCTTAAAATTACTGCTGCTAAGGTTTATGTTACTGTTGCTAAGCAAAAGTTAGTGCTGTTCATTAACATAATGAAAAATATGCTAAGTAGTTAGTGCTGCTAGTATAAAGTTAGTACTGGTAGTTCACAGTTACTACTGTTAGTATATATTAGTACTGCTAGTGTAAAGTTAGTACTGTAACTACTGCTGGTGAAGATTGAAGAAAATATTCTAAGTAGTTACTACTACTTGTACACAGTTAATGCTGCTGGTGTATAAGTTACTACTGTTAGGTGCAAAGTATACTGGCCCTTGCTATACAGAAAAGTTACAACTGCTAAAAGATTAAGACTGTTGAAAGAGTTTCTACTGTCAAAAGGATGGTAAAGACAGAAGAAAGGATAAAGATTGATTGGAGATCAATATTACTTATGTGATAAGTATTAGTTATTTATAGAATAGATCATAGAGAATATTCTAAGTTTTAGGAATATATTATAAATCGACTAGGACTCCTTGGTGTATAAAAAGAGGTCCTAGGGCATAGAGTTTGAGATAATCCAAATCTAGAAAAATATACAAAGTCGTAAGTTTCATAGCTTCAGGTTTTATAACCCTAATACTAGGAGAGTATTCATATTATTTGTAATAATAATATTGGAGCTTTTATTGTTGAATTGTGTGTTCATAGAATTACTGTTTCATTAAGAATTATTCTAATATTAAAGATTAGATTCCGCATAATCTTTAATAAATTCACATATAAAGTTCTACTATAGTTTGTGTAGATTTAGTCGTAGGGGGGGGGATGAAAGTGGCCTGAGAATGCCTTAACAAGATTAAGGAATTCGATCTATTGAAGTGGGATCCAACAAGAGGTATCCTACATCCGAGGACAACAAGTGGTATCAGATCTTGTTGAGAAACTTTGAATACGAAGAACCTATTTGAATACATAAGATCTCTTAGCGTAAAAGAATATCGGATTCAAAATCTATCACATAGTATGGTGGCTGCATCTAAAGGTTCCCAGATGCCTTATAGACCTAGTGAGTTTTGAGTTAATGATGAGAGAAAGTAACCGACTCCAGATGATTGACTATGCATCAATGGGAGGATCCGTTTTGTATGTATACATTACATGTAGTTAGGGTTTTGGTATAAACGTTAACGGATAAAGTTCATTTAGTAATAATGTTATGAAAATTACGTTAAATATATAACGTACATGATATAGAGGATATTAGAATATTGACTTGACATATTAAGGCGTTTACTTGATATAAACTTAGATAGAATTGACATAGGTAGTTACGTGAGCTCGTTTACGTTAGAAATATAAACTATGAAATTTCCCGTGAAAAAGTAGTATTTAATATAATATAAGTAGAAATTACAGTGATGAAAATTGTGGGTTGTTACATTCCCCCAACCTTACAGAAATCTTGTCCCAAGATTTAGTTGAGTGATAGAGTTATATTTGGAAACAGAAGTTCTTAGCTTCTACAGTTTCTGGTCTGATGGCCTACTTTGTTACAATTCTGAAACCTGACAGTGCAAGGTCCTGTGTGATGCAGTGTACACTCCTATACAGGGGATGAGGTCCATTATATCTACTGTTTCCATAAGTCCTGAAGGTTTCATGCCTTCCATTTTGCTGCTGGTGGTAATCATTGTTACGGTTGTTATTGTTGTTGTTACGGTTATTTTGGTAGTTGTTGTTGCGATCATTAGGGTAGTTATTGTTGTCACGATTATTGGGGTAGTTGTTGTTGTCATGATTATTGGGGTAGTTGGTGTTGTTGTTGTTTCTTCTATCATCAAACTTTCGCTTGTGATCATTGGTTCCTTGCTCAGCATCGTGCTTTGTTACCTGATCCATTAACCTCTGGGTTATGGTAATGGCTTCCTTCAAAGTTTAAGGCTTTGAAGTGGTAACATTTCCTTCAATACTTCTTGGTAATCCCCCGATGAAAGCTTCCATAAGTTTCTCAGTGTTTGGTACCATATTTGGACATAAGACTGCTAATTCTTGGAATCTTCTAGCATAAGTCTTGAGATCATTTCCTTTCACAACCAAGTTGTAAAATTCGTCTTCCATTTTCTTGACTTCAATTCAAGGGCAATACTTATTGGTCAATAGCATTTTCAATTCAGTCCATGCTATCTTGTCGGCTTGCTCTATTCCAATAGGTTTGGCATAGGAATTCCACTAGGACAAGGCATCCTCGGTGAGAGTACCAGTAGCAAATTTCACTTTGCAGACCTCGGTATAGTTGCTATGAGAAAATACCGATTTAGTTCGTTCAAACCAACGGATGAGACCAACAGCTCCTTCTGTACCATTGAAGTAGAAAGGTTGACAACTCATAAACTCTTTGTAAGTACATTTTCTTGCTACAAGAGTTTCTCTTGGTCTAGTATTCCTATTTGGATTTTCAGTACTTGCCATGGTTGCAGCTTGTGCTTCCAGAGCAGTAGCAATACTATCAGCAACTAGTTGGTGGATGGCAGCCTGAGTCATAGCTGTTGCTGCAGATGTTGATGTTCTCTTGGGAGGCATCTATAACAATATACAAGACAACACATAATAAGAATCCATAAAACGATATAGTGATATCACAAGGTAAGGTATGAAAATTATAATACAAAGACTTGTGATCATTCTTTGATATTACATTGCAGTATATAACAGAAATTTTTGGAATCTAAGAGTTCCAAAGATGAACACTCTAACAAACATCTGACTCATTAGGTTTCTCAGGGACTGGTTCACTTCTTAGTGGTTGCGGTATGATCCATAATGAGTTATCTAAGATAGACTTATCAAAGGGATAGTCTGGTGGTGGTGTAGTTGACCTAAACGGTGATGAAGATCCTACTAATGAAGATGGAGATATTGGAATGGGTGATTCAACAGGTGTCTCAGTGTCTTTAGGTGGTGAAATCTTCTCGGGAGTAAAGAAATATCGGGAAATCAAACATTGGTGATAGTGATAACACTAGAGATGGAGGCAAAATAGTCGGTGGAGCAATAGGAGCTTATGGTAATTCATTATCAGTAGCACCATATGCTTGAATGACCTTCATATATGGGTCATCATAAAAAGGTGAGAGGGCTAGTAAGGCTAAAAGATCCTTTAGTTAAATCATCAGAAAAGTTAGGAGAGGTGTTTCCCGATGAGGCTGGGAAATAGTCTGGTGAAGCCAGGATATAGTCAGGAGAGTGTGTAGAGGAAAAAGTATCCTCAACATCAGAATCAGATAGGATAATAATAAATGGAGGGAAGACATGATTATATAACAACCCAGTGGAAATAACATAAGTTATTTATATATAATATAATAATAGTGTATTATCTGCCATGGAAATTTCTTACATATACTATTCTGGAAACTGCAGTGGCACGGAGGACTTTCTTGGATGAAAAAAAAGTAGTTATAATTTAGGTTTTACCCTTGTTCTCTATAACCATGAGCTCTGATACCAATCTGTAACACCCCTATTTTTGACATATTGCAGCAGAAGCTAATTTGTGGTATTACTTAATGGATCAACAGACATAATCATAGAAAACGACTCATAAAGAGACGTTTTGGAAAATTTTGTTATCATTTATTTATTCATCAGAGTTTTTATAAAAAGAGGTCCTAAAATATAGAAACATAAAGTTTGAATGATAACAATTTAGCCTTCTTCAAGTTCGTGCCACTTCGTGCCATACGTTTCTTAATTACCTGAGATAAACATGCTAAAAAGGTCAACACAATGGTTGAGTAAAATTCATAGGTTTATGATAAATAGTTGAATACAAGTCATCATAGACAGTGGGTTACGTTTTCATACACCCATAAATAGTAATAATTACGATAAGTACAATTATCATAGAAAATAGTATTATTGGCCTAAGCTCATGACATCAATACGTTAACATGGAAATCACCGTAGTGACATTGGTTGAGGAACAAATGTCCCCATGGAAAGGTAACTTGCCAAGGTTACCCATTAAGTCAAATATAGTGCGTTTGGCTACCCCATGAACGGGTATACCAACGGGAGTCGTCACCCCCAATAGATCTCTCCACAATATTTGCGTTTACTCGCAAGTAATTAATGTTTCATGATATGGAAATAGTGGCACTGTAAGGTACTTAGGCAATAATATATCTGGATAATATACAGTTGGAGAAACACTTGCATTCATGGTTTATAGCATGTATTCCCCTCGCGGGTTTATAAAACATTCAAAAGATTAAAATAAGAGGCTATGAACTCACCTTAACAGGGAAATCTGATTAATGGCAAAAGTATATGAAATGAAAGTAACGGCCTCGTCACGCAACCTGAGGGTAATATGTCAAGTCTTAGTTTGATTGTTTATATTTCAAAACTTCATAAAGTTTTATCATACATATTACTTTGGTTTATTAATTTATGGAAATATTGTATCACTGTTCGGGCTATCATAATTCAGAGGTCATGCGGTAGCGTTTGAGGAGCTAGGACACTTTAAATCGTAAATCCAGCAAACTCGTCAAAACGTATACTCAAATGAAAACCCTCACATGAAATTCCCTAGTAACGTGATACGTTATGATTTTAAGTTTCTTCAAAAGCTAGTCGATGATAAATTACGTTAATTATATAACATAATTGTTTTATAATGTTTCGATCGACGATTGATAATGATAAATGTATCGAGTTTTAATAAAATCGAGTCTTATATTATTTAAATATATTTTTATAATTAATAATATAAAAATATTACATTTTATACCTTTGAGAATATGAAAATGACAATATATACCCTTGGTATATATTAATTTACACTTTTAACCCTTTAATTATATTTTTATATAAATTTAACCTTTAACTTTGAAAGTTGGCAAAACAAGTCCCTGTGGTTTCAAGTTTAGGATATTGACATTTTTGGCCCAAAAGTTATAAAGTTTCAATATTTACAATATATATCCCTGAGCATGAAAATCGTTACGGTTTTAGTCCAAAATTCATAATTACGTGTTTTTACAACTAATTACAATTATATCGTCCATAAATTCTTATTTGATATTTTTTAATATTGAATAAATAAGTTTTACGAGCTAATAGCTTATGAAAGAGCTTATGAACTAGAAAAGATCAAAAATGGGCATGTTTGGTTTAGGAAAACCAATACGCATGGGTTTGTGTTTTAAAGGGCTTAAACAAAGTTTTTATAGGATCTAACAAAGCTTATGAATAGTTCTAAAAACAACGGCAAGAGTTTTTTGAATGAGTTTGAGCTTACTTGAAATTGTAAAGGAAGTCAAAAATGATGGAAATGGGGTCGTATGATGATCTCGGGTCGAACACTCTTTGGGAGATGAATCTAAGGACCTTCTTTTCTCTTATATCTTGGCTTCTACTTGCTGAGTTCTTCCAGTTTTCTCTTCTTATGGCTTGGCTTGGTTAGATCATTATTTTGAAGTTGTTTTGAGTTTGAATGGTGAATGATGAATGAATGTATGTATGCGTCTATTTATAGTTTAGAAGAGATGTAATGGCCAAGTTTTTAGAGTGGAGTAGTTGCCAAGCTACTTGGAGTGGTGGCCAAGATGTTAGAGTGGTGCCCAAGGGTCTTGAGTGGTGGCCAAGGGTCTTGCTTGGGGCTCAAGGGTCGAATTTTTAATGAAAGGGCATGGATATTTTTGGACAGCCAATATTAGTCTCGGTAAAATGGTTTCCATTTATAAACCGTAACTCCAATGAAGCTCAAACCAGTGAGAATAGTTAGATATTTGAGTCCTCTATAACTTTTAGTCTTACATATTTAGGGGTTACTATACAAAAATCTAGAGATAATAGCCGTTTACTACAGGCGTGCAAAATTTGCGCACCTTTGGGTATTTTTTCTTAATACCCAAAGCTTACTAATTTTGCCCAGATCCTATGTTTTATCACGGATCAGATTCTGAATCTATAATTATAAACTAGTTTAAGTGGTATCGGGTTTGCTAAGGTTTTTGGATTAGGGTTTTGGTTTAGGACGAGTGTGAAATAGTGTTTGGAGGAAAAAAATATGTTTAAATGTTGTGCTTAGAAGACTTGTACTCTAGGCTAGAAAGGTGGTACTAAATGCCTTATAGAATTTAGAGGGAAATGAGCTCATTTAAATATCATGCACAATCGGCTTGTACTTTAAGCTTTAAGGTGTTGTACCATGATTTAGGAGGGAAAACATATTTGAATTTTTTTCTTAGGAATACTTGTACATATGCATCATAAGCTTGTATATTCGTTTTGTGTGTATACATTACATGTAGTTAGGGTTTTAGTATAAGCGTTAACGGATAAAGTTTATTTAGTAATAATGTTATGAGAATTACGTTAAATAGATAACGTACATGATATAGAGGATATTAGAATATTGACTTGACATATTAAGGAGTTTACTTGATATAAACGTAGATAGAATTGGCATAGGTAGTTGCGTGAACTCGTTTACTATAGAAATGTAAACTATGTTACATAATGAAATAAAGCAAAACAATTTCTCATGAAAAAGTAGTATTTAATATAATATAAGTGAAAATTACAGTGATGAAAATTGTGGGTTGTTACATTAGTCAACATTAACCCCTTTTTGTATTCATCTCTAAATCAAACACATGACTTCTAATATAACTATGGAATGTCACTGGGTAGATCCCTCTGGTTTTGGTTGGATCATAGGACTAATACCTAACCTTAACCATCTTATGACTTCATAGACGTCGTGAATTAGTTGGTTGTTGGGTATAGAGATCGTAACCATAAAACCTTGTTTGAAAATCAATCAAAGTGTTTGTTATAAATCAAAACATTTGACACTTTGAATGTTTTATGTTAAAATACTCTTCCTACACATGTGCATCGATATTCAAAAGTTTTTAGCGCATGAAAGTATGATTTGGCACTTAGAGTCTTTATAGATCACATGTATTAATCACATTTAACATATTAGTTCCATTTTACTTGATCATATTTTCTCCCCTTTCTGAAAATAATAAGTCTCTTAGAATTTTAGATACAAATTGATTAAAATGACATGAAAAATTTCACGAGGAGAAAAATATTAATTCTTAGCATGAAATTCGAAACATTTTTCTTAATGTTATAAAAAAATGAGAAAATTAGTTATGTCAAAGTGTGTTTATATCTAAAATAGATGGTCACTGAGCCAATAACAATGGTTTTTAAATCCCCTAGAATGGATACATCCGAGGACGCTAACGACTCTTTTTTAGTACCCTAGACCAGATGTAACTTTGATTGCTAACAACAATTTTTGCTATATTCACACTTGTCAACAATTGTTTTTGACATTAAATATTTCCTTTTGTTTATCAAACATTTAACTAGTAGAGCACACAATTTTTAGAGATTTTGAATTGACAATGAAAAATTCTTGAAAAATTATGCTCACACATTGTATATTTTAGACACACTAAAATAAACATGAGAGAATGTGTCTACAAACATTAAAAGGTGGTTTTAAAAGCTCCCCCTCAAAAAATTGATCCACATATAAAAATGATCCACTTCAGAAAGTTTCGTGAGGAAGGGGGTGTTGAACACACAATTTTAAAAGATTTTGAAAAAACCTTTGAGAAATTCTTGAAAAATTATGCTCAACAGTTTTAAAAACCAATGTAAGAAGATTTCTCTCCTTTTTCGTAGGATTAGCGGATTGAAGTGTACACTGCACTGTGACCTTTGGGTACAGGTTGCAATCTGAATGTGATTAGAAACTATAAGAAAATTTAGAAATGACATGTTTTGAAAGTATTTGTAACTCACACTCGAACTTTATTTACATATCCGTGTCATTGTTAAACGATATTTCTATATACGTAAATATTATCGACCCTAAGAGACATGTCGAGAAGAATATTTTTGGTATTTTAGAATTTTGGTCTTGTATTTTCTTTTTGAAAGGTTTCTATTTTTGTATTTTGTTTTTATAGGTTTAATATTTTTGTATTTTCTTTTTTCAAAATATTTACAAGTTGATGTTTACTAAATCAAGCAGTTTCATTTACCATAACCTCCAGTTCTTCTGGAGTAAAACGTCTCATACCAAGTCGCCCAACTCGGTACTCAAACCTTTCTTCCAAAAGTGCTTTCGTAAACAAGTCAGCTAACCGGTATTATGTTCCGACAAAGTATAATTAACAATACCTATTTTACCCCGTTCCTTGATGAAATGATTGCGGATGACAATGTGCTTAGTGTAGAAATGTTGAACCAGGTTGCACGAGAAGGCTTAAAGATGATTGGTATATACATACTAGGTATTAGTTGAGTAAAGTAAAAGCCATAATCTGTGAGTTGAGTTCTCATCCATAGGACTTGAGCACAACTAGCAGATAAAGACACATACTCGGCTTCAGTAGTTGACATTGTTGTGCTATCTTGCTTCTTAGATGACCAACTTACGAGCTTATCAACTAAGAATTGAATTGACGTACTCTTACACGTATCAAGACAACCTGCATGGTCAGCGTCTGCAAAAGCTGTTAGTTGAAAATCGATATCCTTTGGATACTGGAGTCCTATATGAATGGTCTTCTTGAGGTACTGAAAGATCTATTTAAATTCTTTGAGGTGCTTTTTAGTTGGTATAGCCTGATAACGTGCACAAAAATATGTTGCATATACAATATATGGTCTGCTTGTTGTTAAGTACTTGAGTGACCCTACCATGCTAAGATATTTCGTTTAGTCTATAGGTGTACCACTCAGATCTGCATCTAGCTTAGGTAATGTAGCCATTGGTGTACCAATGCTATCACATGCGTCCATACCATGCTTCTTGAGAATTTCTAAGGCATATTTAGACTGATTGATAAAGATACCTAGAGGGGATTGGTGGATCTAAAGTCCAAGAAAGAACTTCATTTCCCTAATCATAGACATTTCAAATTTGCTTTGCATTAGTTTTTCAAAAGGTTTCGAAAATGATATCATCAACATAAATCTACACAAGAAGTATCTCTTCCCCGTATCTTATCGTAAATAATGTTGGGTCTATTATACCTTAGTAAAACGCTTACATACCAAGAATTTAGAGAGCTTATTGTACCATGCTCTTGGAGCTTGTTTCAGTCCATAAAGTGCTTTCTTTAGATTGTAGAATTTTTTAGGATGTTCTAGATCGACAAATCGATCTGGCTGACTGACATACACTTCTTCTTTAAGAGGACCATTGAGAAAGGCAGTCTTGACGTCCACCTGATAGACCGTGAATGACTTGTGTATAACATAGGCTATGAATATTCAGACTGCTTCCAAACAAGAAACTAGTGCGAATGATTCTACGAAGTATATTCCCTCTTCCTGTCTGTATCCTTTAGCCATAAGACGTAATTTATTTCAAATGACAATGTTGTCTTCATCTTTCTTGTTTTTCCATAACTATTTCATCCTAATTTCGTTTTTCCCGAATTGTTTGTCAACAAGTTCTGAGACTCCTAGTCTTTCAAACTGATAAAGTTCCTCCTGCATTGTACCTATCCAAGCATGATCTGTCATTGCCTCCTTGATGTTCTTTAGTTCCGTTGTACTCACGATAAGTGCAAATATACATAATTTGGCATATGTGGCAAGCTTCTGTCTTGTTTGAACTGGCTTTGTTGGGTCGTCGAGTACTTGTTCAAGTGAATGATCTTTCGTCCATTAGCACTTGGATGGGTACCTTTGGTAGAACGTGTGCATGTTTGACGTATCAACTTGTAGTGAGGATGACTCAGTTTTTCCTGTTATCGGTGTAGAAAAGGGTTGATAAATTCGTATGCTTCAAGTTGTGCATCATTTGCTTGATCATTGTTATTTTCCTCGACATTCACTTGAGATATTGGAGTTGATGATTTTGATGTTCGTTGAACATTCAATTAAGGGGATTTATCGTGTTGTTGAGTATCAATGACAGAAGAAGAATTAGATACACATTGATTTCCTCTATTGAAATATTCATCAAACATTGGACAAAATTGTATATCTAACTCTGACATTGACGATGTTTGTGTTGTATCTGCTGTAGGAAGATTTCCTTGAACATTTGTAGAACTTAATTGTTCATGACATTGTTGTGGTTGTTCAAGTGTTGTTAGACGTTGTGGCGCGAGGCCTAAACTATTATGCACAGACGTCGTTTGACTATTTTGCTTAGGGCCAGAACTATTGTGATCTGATGCCGTGGTCTCTTAAATTTTTATCAAAGTTGATGTATATTGTTTCTAAAATCAGACTTGTTCTCTTGTTGTAAACCCGAAATCATTTTAAATCAGTTGCATGTCCCATACAAATACAAGTGTCCCCCATTTCCTTCATCTTGTCCAGACTCTTACCATCTGTGACTATGTAGCCAAGACAACCAAAAATTGTGAAGGTATTTCAAATTAGGTTTTTGATTGTTGATTATATTGTATCGTGTTTTCTCATGACTAGGGATTATGAGTGAACAGTTTTGGGTGTAGTATGCAGTTGCTATTGCTTCAGCACAAAGGAATATTGGAAGATTAGATGTGCTCAACATTGTTCGAGAAGCCTCAACCAGGGTACAGTTGCATCTTTTGACAATGCCATTATATTCAATTGTTCAACCAATTGAAATTTGGTAACTTATGCCTTCCTCTTTAAAGTAGGTTTACAGAGTCTTGTTCAGAAACTATGTTCCTCTGTCTGTTATTACTATCTTGACTGTAGCTTGCAGACGTTTTTGGATAATCATCAAGAATTTGATGAGAACTTTTGGGCTTTTATCCTTGGATCTTAAGAAGAGAGTCCATGTATATCTTGAATATTCATCTATGACCGCTAAGATGTACTTCTTCACATTTATATTTTCGACATGCATTGGACCACATAAGTCCATACGAAGAAGATTTAACCCTTCTGTTGAGCTTTGTTCTTTCTTTTACTTAAACTTTGAACTTTTAGATTTGCCCAACTCACAAGACAAACATAAATGATCTTTCACATATTTCAACTTTGGAAGGCCGTTCACAATATCTTTCGAAGATATCAAGTTGATGGTATCGAAGTTTAGATGGGAGAGTGACGATGAAATAACCATGCTTGAGTCGATGAAGCTTTGGCCATGAAGCAAATTTGAGTGGAAGATGATGATTCGTGTAATGCAATTATATAGTGATCAGATCCATGAGTACCCGTAAGTAGGTTGTTTCCCTGAAGATCTCTAACAAAGCATGTTGACTTTCTGAAAGCAACTTTTAAATCTGCATAATAGATTCACCAACTGAGAAAAGATTATGATTTATTCCTTCTACATAATAAACCCATTTAATCGTAAAATTTCCCTAAACTAGATCTCCATATCCCAGAATAGGTGCAAACTGATCATCTCCAAACCGCACCTACAAAAATAACTAGAAGTTTCAGATTCCCTATCATGTGCTTTGTGCATCTATAGTTGATGTTGAATAGTGTAAAACCAGAACCGTAAAGGGGGGGGGGGTGGGTAGAATATGGTCTTTT